>PVKE010048330.1:0-11623 GCA_004027555.1 Craseonycteris thonglongyai | reverse complement strand
TCTCTCACAATATCCCTGTGAGTAGCAGCCTGGGGGATTGTGCTTTGACTATTGTGTGCACACTAATGTGTGGGCTATAGAAAGAGCTTAAAAAAAAAAATAGAGATGAAGATCTAAATAACTTGCTTCATTTGTAGTCTGAAACTCTCCATCCCCTACTATTAGACCCCAGATAAAAATCAAATCAGCTAGAAGGCTCATCACATAATATATACAGTTCGAGGCCACACACTATTATGGTCTTCTCTATTTCAGATATGTTTGACCTTTACGTAGACAAAGGAAGAAGCTACAATGACAACTGAACACTAAGCCATTTTAAGACTCTGTGATGTAGAAAGTCAAAAGGAGAGATGTCACAGACAGAATTTGTGGCTGATAAAAACACAGGGGTGCCAGGGACTGTCTTTGCAAAACACTTCTCCGGTTACAGAGATTCTTATATCTGTCCAGGAAGGCAGTAAATGCTTTGCTTGGAATCCGCCAGGCAAAACCCCATAACACATTAATTGCCCAGGTTCAGAGGGACAGGATATTGGCACCCATACTCCACTTCTTTGTAAAAGGGCACATGTGTTTTCCCCACTATTCCCTTTCTTTTCCAAGCTATTGAAAATATTATGTCATTCCTGCTTTTATCTGTTATATTAAAGACAAATGACCAAAATCTGTTCAAAAAGGAAGTATGCTAAGACACTTGAAATTTGATATCTTCTAATAGATTGATAGTTCTATACCTGTATCTCCTATATATTATCTAAAGCTATATGTATATCTATACCTGTATTTGTACATCCAGTTCTGTGTCTATATCTGTCACAAAGGCAAAGAAGGCACAAGATTATCCAAATTTAGTGTTTCAGCTAAGGCTTTCAGTCTTGCCAGTTTAGTAGTTGAGTAGAAATGAAATTACCATTTGCCACAAAAAATCTTGATCATTGAGTTGAATGTTTTCCATTGCTTGAAGAAATATTAGATTTTTCATCCTACTTTGGGTATGTGGGGGGTCTAAAATATTATTCTTTCTCTCACATCTTCTAAATTCTTCCAACTGGGCTAATAATCAAATTAAGAGAGACAAATTAACAGGAGAAAACTCAAAATTTTAATACATGCACATGGGGAATTCACATAGGCTTGAAAAGTCCAAAGATAGACAACATTGGGTATATAAGACATTATTGGACAAAGGAGAAAGGTTTGGGATGGGGCATTAGAATTTAAGGTGACCAGATTTTAACATTGGTAAAGCGGAGCACCATTGACCGGGGGGGAGAGGGGGTTCTTGATTAAAAATGTGGTCTATCTCCCGCCATTCCCTAGCTTGTCGTGCATTCTTTCCAAAAATCGGGACTTTTTGAAAACGCCGCGGGACGCGGGACAAATTGTCAAAAATCGGGACGGTCCCGCCAAAAGCAGGATGTCTGGTCACCTTACATTAGATTGCAGAAGTGAGAATGGGTGATTGACAGGTAATTGAGAAAGAAGAGAACACACATGGCAGACGAATTCTTGCTGCGTAGCTCAGAAACAATGGGACATGAGGGTATCTAGCTAACAGGTGCCTGCCTGTGTCCTCTGATTTATTATAAAAATCAAATTAGGCTAAGGCAGCCTTCTAAGATTTTGTGGGGCTGAATCTCTTGGGCAAAAAAGGGAGAAGGACCAAAGATTCTTTCTGAGGCTTGTTTCTTAATAAACAGCTTAAAATCAAAATCCCATAAGGCAGCCTCAGGGAAGCAACATTTTGGTTCCCTTCAGGTAGCAGTGAGGTCATGTAAACTAGGACTGCATCTTTAGGGTCCTCTTTACAGGGGTTTAAACCCTACATTATTCCCCTCACTGGCCTTGGGAAAGCTACTTTTCTGGGCCTCTGATTTCTTGTGTATAAAAGGAGGCTAGTGCTGCCATTGTAAAGATTTTGTGAGTCTTTGAAGGGAAGTTATAGTGTTCCAGGAGGGAACCAGGAAGCCAACAGAACAGGGTTAAATAGCCCCTAGGGAGCTGATTCTGAATCTGCGGTTTAATCTTGTTTTACCCAAATTGGTTGTCCTATTCTTCATTATTGCTGGTCCACCCAGTCATCCATCCGGGTCACCCCCTCATTACTTTTCACTGTGGCTTTGCATTTTAGAACATGCTGTTTTATTTTTATTCAGTTGGTTGGAGTTAATTTAAGACAAAATAGGTTCAACAGCTCAGCAAATAACAGGCTGCCGAAGAAGAAGATGATGTGTTTAGAAAAGCAAACATGAAAAGACAAGAAAACAGACCACGAGAAATTTTTTTGTCTGAATCAAAGTTAAGCAGGGAGAGCAACTGAGAAAATAGACCAGATGAGAGCAGAATGCAAAGATGCTGTAGTTGCTGGTCAGAATATTTTTAAGGATTTATTTAGAAGTTTAATTAAATGGGAGGCAGACTGGTGTTTTGTGTGTCAATGTTTGACAATTCAGACTTTCCTTCTCCTTCCCTTTTAGAACAATGCCTGCCCATTGTGTAGTAACTTAGTTCTATCATTATTAAAATGTCCCTCTGAGTCAAATCCACTGCTCTAATAGACCCAGAATGAGAAAGGGAATATGATCTTCATTTGAAAGTGGGTAGTGATGTGTTCTCAGACTTAGAGGAGACCTGGTTGCTCTCAATGTGGGAAAGCAAATTAACATTTGGAACAACTGTTTTAAGAGGGTAGGTCAAAGAAAAATTCAACTTATTTCATTCTGTGCAGTGCAAATATAACAGAAATTGGCCCTTTATACATCTTGCACATAGGACTCTGTTGGTGATATCATCTATTTTTCCAAATTTACTGTGGGATAGTAGGAGATTGTGTGTCTTTAAGTGTGGACCATTTCCGTTATCCCAAATACCTGTGCTTGCTATCATTTCTTCAGTGAGAACCCAACAGCTCTTATAGCCACTTCTGTTCTTGTCACCGTCTTGTCACAAGAACTTGAATTTGGTACTCCTGTCTCCATCATAGTCTTTGTCCGGTGAACAGATTAATTATGGACTTTTGTTTCCTTTGTACTGTTTCTCAATATCTGGAGATTGCACAGTGAAGGGAAGAATGAAATTTTCATTAAGAGTCTACAAACTTAGCTTCTCTGGCAGCCATGATAATGGCATTGTAAGAAATGAGCAGGGGCTCAGCCCTCATGTACAAGTTCACACAAAAGGGCATGTAGGCCTTGGGAAAGCATTGTGGTTGCTCTTTAAGTTCTTCACATTCTAAATCAAGCTTGTCCAACCTGTGACCCACGGGCTGCATGCGGCCCAGGACAGCTTTGAATGCAGCCCAACACAAATTCATAAACTTTCTTAACACTGTGAGATTTTTTTGTGCAACTTTTATTTTTCAGCTCAGCGGCTATCATTAGTGTTAATGTATGTTATATGTGGTCTAAGATAATTTTTCTTTTCCAACGTGGCTCAGGGAAGCCCAAAGTTTGGACACCCCTATTTTAAATCATGCAAATAATGCTCCCTTATGCTCTTGATGTTTTCCCTTTTGGGGAACTTCTTTTTCCTTTTCCTCTTTATCTGTTTGGAGGCAAAGCATCCTTCAAGGTTCATCTGAACATACCTATATCATAACACTGTTCCTGAGTATTCCAGCCTTGTTAATAAATATGGTATATATCAGGCATTGTGCTTACCCTGATTTCACCCCTTTTACCAACTACCAACCAAAATCTAGCCCCCATATCATATAGGATTTAGCATTTGTCTATAATGGTTAATTTCATAATAGTGAATAATTACATCGTGTAGCTCTTTTATTTTTCTCAAAACTCTCTCATAAGTATGAGTTTATTTTATCTTCTTAATAACTTTATCAAACTGGTGAGAAGACTGTTTTATTCTCATTCGATATCTAAAGACAGCAAGCTCCAAGGAACATGTGTGTGTTTTTGTGTGTGAGGAGAATGAGTAAATGACTTGGATGAGATCCCATTGCTAATCTGTGCTCAAGCTGGGACTGAATTGCAAGGTGTCTTTTCTTCAAACCTGCACTTTACCCCTGAGATCCTTCAGACTTCTCATACTCCACTGTGCCCTTTATGTTTAAACCTATGAATTTGAACAAATTACACCATCCTACACTCACTCGCACCTGCAGGTGAAAGCTCTTATCGATGATCTGTTCTCATTATAATGAATCTCAAGACTGTTGTGTTTAAATGAAAAGAACATTTACTGTCAAATTGGTGGTATCAGAGATATGCGTGCATAATTATATACAGTAGATAAATGTAAGATTGGTTGTACTCACAAAATAGAAGCTATGAAGGAGACAGCGCTTGTCAGAGCTGTGGTAGCTGCTCCTGTTATCTTGCAGTTGATTAGAAACTGCAACTTGGGACAAACGGGCGGAAGCATTCTGAGGATATAGGAGCTGCATCTGCACAATTTTTCTGAGATAAAACACTAAATTTTTCGCTGAAGCCAAGTATTTCAGTGTGAGATCAGGAGGAATGAAGAGTTCCAGAACCATGGACTGAGACTAAGATCCACCTGATGGAAAACTTGACATTCCTTTCTGTTGTGAGAACTTCACCTCCTCTCTTAAGTTGCACAAATAGCAATTCTGGGTATGTCTAGAAGGTATAACGCTATCGAGTTTGAAAAGAAAACAAAAATTCCCTGTTGAAAATAGAGAAGAGATTCACCCTCCCTCTTTTTCTTAGAGCAATTACTTTAGGAAATTTGTGATTGTAAGATCTTTCTCTGTCTCTTTGAAATGTATGTAAATCTTCTAAACTGAGCCTCTTGTCAGCTTCACAACAAGGAATGTCTTACTCAAGACCTGGGCTTTGTCTCCTGGAAATGTAATAAGCAGTTAAGGAACCTACTGTCCATCTCTCCCAGTTTCTGTAGGAGGGTAGAAACCTACTTGAGTAGGTGTGTAGGTCCAAGCTGCAAAACTAACACTTGTCAGACACATAGAAGTTTATTTTTCTTTTGGATCAAGCCAATTAGGTAACACAGATGGCCACTCCAATCATCAAATGAATTTAGGATCAACTATATGTGACAAATGGCACTGTCAAGCTCTCTCACTTGAGGACTAGTTATTGTTTATCTTGAGAGCATGTATGTAATGGGTTGTATCTGCTTGGCTATATAAAAGGGTGAGATTTCTTTCTGTCTTTGCAATCTCTTATCGAATTGCCTGCGATCACCTTCTGATTTAAATTTATTCAGTAATAATGTTGTTTTGTTTCCCCTACCTAGTGGAGAGGTTTTCTGGATTAGGAAGTGATTAAAAAATATATTTTCCAGGGGAAGCCGGGATGGCTCAGTGGGTTAAGCGTTCACTTGCAGCGCCAGGGACCGAGGATCGAATCCCGGCCCCGGACTGTGCGGAACCATGTGCTGAACTGGGGAGTTCCCCTAGTTCAGTTCTCTCTCTGTCTCTGTATCTCTCTCTCTCTCTCTCTCTCTCTCTCTCTCTCTCTCTGTCAAAAATAAATAAATAAATAAATAAAAAAGATACACCAAAAAAAAAATTCTTAAACACACACACACACACACACACACACATATATTTTCTAGCAATATGTACACTTTACATGAGCAAAAACTTGTAAGGAAAACACTTGGATTACACAGCTTCAACCAAAGTATTAGTTCTTTAAGAGCTATTTTAGTGTCTTCTATCTTTTTGTATGCCACAAAGCACTGAAAATGTCATGGTGTGAGGCCCTTAATAAAATTTTACATGGTTACCTCCCTGGTATGACCACCAGAAATCTCTGGCTAAATATTTTATTTAATTTGTTATATAGCCAATTTGCTATATATAACAAAATGCTGCTACAAAGATTTTGTTTAATAGTAAGTAGAACACAGCAGCATTGAACTTGCTGCTGGAATTGAAAGCTGATGTTGGCGTATCATGAAGGCTGGGCAATCGTGGCGTTAGTTCAAACCTTGGCACTTCAACTTGTATTGATACAACTTCAAAAAAGACTCATTTGGGTTCCATAATCCTCCTGTTTTGAGACTTATTCTATCATTTCTGCTACATTGTCAGCTATACACTCATTTCTCTCAAGGGAACAGTTGTCTTTTTACCAGTGTTGCCATCTTATCCTGTGCACAGATATCATTGATTCTTCTGTGGCTCCTTTTCTTCATAGAGAGGTACCTGTTGTCTTCCTTAAGGCTTTAGCTTCTTAGCTCACCCAGTGATTCACCCTCCATCTCTCAATACCAAAAAGGGTGGCAGAGAAAGCTTAAGCTGTGTACCTTTTAAATTGTTGGCCAATTTTCTAGTGACTATCAGCAAAACATATCTAGACAAGGCTACTAACACATCCGGACTGGAGAGTGAAGGATAATGTCCCCAGCTTCTGCTATTAAGGGTACAGGATTTATAGAGCCTGAATTGGGGAAGGGATTCTTCAGTAGGATGCGAAGGAATATGATAGATTGTTGCTCTAACTGACTTAATAGAAATAGTTAACTAGGAGCTTTGAAAGTGCCTGAAACATCTACTCTCCACTTTGTTCAGACCATACAATGTGGGTTTAATTGAATTTCACAGCCAAGAAAAGAACAAACCCAAACATAATAGAACAGGTGCAGTTCAACACATTATCTTTATGACAACTGGGCTGATAGGGGTTCAAGGCCATGTGGAGAATTTACATAAGATGACACTGGTGAGATTTGGGCACAATGACACCTGATTAGTCAGCACAGCTGCTTAGCGCCCAGAACTGTTCTGTGTCAGTTTCCATTTCAAGCTTATTGTTTCCTTCCTAAAGTTTGGTGTTTCATCACTGAGCTCCTCAGTCTTGTTCAAAAGTAGCAAATTGGCAAATCTAACATTTATACATTCTTAAAGGATCAGCTCAAATTTGAGGTGTTTGGTTTTTTTTTAAAGGCTTAAAGAACATCTCATCAGTTTTATGATTGTGCTAATTTCTCTCCTCTACCTCTGCTGTTTTCTTAATCATATTGTGGACATTGAAATGAGTTTGTAACAGGAGTAACTCTACCCATGTTTTTTGTTTTTTTTCCTCTCTCTCTCAGAAATATAGAGAAAGCAGGAATACTAGAGAGTTCATTGGCCCGAGAGCTAGACAGGTGCAGCGCTAAATCCCATTTCTAGCCCATGAGAGCTGTGGGAACTCGGGCAAGTTACTGAAGCTTTCTATGCCAGATTCCTCACTAGTGATACAGAGATAATGGATATAATGTTCCCATAAGCATCACTACATTAGTGTTAGGTGCATTTGATTATGAGAAAAGAAGTATGCAGATAAAAGCAAAAAAAATTGCAGATGTGTTAGAATATGTACATTTTCGAGCAGTGTTGCCCAAGGGCGGAAATGCTCCTTGGGGATATAGAGAAAAGGGGATATATGTATTCCTTTAAACATCTTTAAAATTTCTGTTGTTAACAAATAAAACCACCATGGAGAAAGTTCAATAGCATCTTTTTAACTATTGGAGGATACCTTGAAGATAGATGATAGATAGATAGATAGATAGATAGATAGATAGATAGCCAAAGTTGGAAAAAAGGGAAAGAAGAGAAAAATAACCACAGAAAATAAAAGAACAAATTGAAAGATAAAATGGTAGAAGTAAGTCAAAATATAAAGAAAACAATTGTAAATGGTTTGGACTTGCCAGTTACAGACAGAGTTTGTTGTGTTGAATTGAAACAAAAATCCATCAATTGGTTGCTTATAAGAGACAGACTAAAATGTTACTGGGAAAAAAATGGAAGTGGAAGTATGGGAAAGATACATTAAATATTAACCTAAAGAAAACTTTGATATAAATATATTCCAGACCTAGCTTTGAAAACTTAAAAAGAATTATTGTAAACAATCCACGGATTAGAGAATTGTGCATAATAGCCATCAGAAAATTACTTAAAATTGAACTATAATTAAAAATACTAGGGGAAGGCAGTGAAGGAAACATCAGTTATATGGGGATGAAAAGAGAACTGACTCTGGGTGGTGAGCATGTAATGCAATACATAGATGATATAACGTAGAATTGTAAACCTGGAACCTATGTAAGTTTTACAAACCAATGTCACCCCAATAACTTTAACAACAACAACAACAACAAAATACTTCATGTTAAACAACTAAATCAATGTAGTAATTTCTCAGTGACTATACTAGCAAAAAAGAAAGACTAGGGGAAGCCGGGATGGCTCAGTGTGTTAGGCGCTCACTTTGCAGCCCCGGGGACTGAGGATCGAATCCCGGCCCTGACCTGTTTGGACCCATATGCTGAACTGGGGAGTGTCCCCAGTTCAGTTCTCATTGGGGCGAGACTCCGGCCCAGTTCCTGCCCTGTGCAGCCCCACTCCCACCTGTGGAATGAAACCATGTGGAAAAACGGATGATGTGCAACTATGGAGACTGTTCTGGGCCCTCCTCCTTCTCTCTGTCTCTGACTCTGTATCTTCCTCTCTCTCTGTCAAAAACAATAAATAAATCTTTAAAAAAAACCAAAAAAAACCCTAGAAATTAATGAACTGAATTTGCAATTCTAAGTTAGAGAAAGATAAACAAAGTAAACAAGGAATGTAGAAGGCTGCAACTAATATATACATATATATATAACAGATATTAATGGATAAGAAAAAAGGTACAATAGAGTAACTCAAGGTCAATGCTTGAAAAAGTATAATAAAATAGGTATATTTTTGGTAAAATTGATTAAGAATAAAAGGGAGAAGAAGGCTCACAGTAAAATGTTAGAAATAAAAAATTGAACATACAAAAGTATAGCAGAAAATTAAAGAAATACACTATTAAGAATTCTATAACAATAAATTCGACTGTAGACAATGGACAATTGCCTCAAAAACAAATAGAAAAGTTGGTGAGATCTATAACTGTTAAAGAAATTAGTGTTTTAAAATCTAAAAAATAAAGAGAACTAATATTGTGGATATGATTGTGGATGGGAAGTCTCATATTTTAAGGATACTTGTTCTCTAAAAATAAATTCATAAATTCATATAATTTGTATTCAAAATCACAATGGCATTTTCCATAAACCTGGACAAGCTCATTTCAAAATTTATATGGAAAAACACGAAATCAAGAATAGCTGGGGAATACTAAAGATCAAAATAGGAGGACTCAACTTACGAGATATCAAGAATCCTTATAATTTTTTATTAATTAAAACAGCATGCTATTAACACAGAGATAGAAATATGCTCAGTAGGAAGCCTGCATAGAATATATACATATGGGAACTTGATATATGACACAGATAATGTTGCAGATCAGGGAGTAATAAGAGGCTGTTTAAGAAATGATTCCAGGACAATTAATTACCCTTAAGAAATATGAAATTAGATCCAGTCCTTATAACATATCCTAGGAGAAATTCTATTTGGGTTAAATGTCTGCATAAAAAATAAAATTTAATAGCTTTAGAACACAGTATTGAAAATTATAAGCAGCACTTTGACATACAGAAGGATTACATTAGAGAATGAAAAGCAGAACTATAAAGGCAAAGAATGATAAAATAAACTGCGTTAAATATTTAAACCTCTCTGCCTCAAATGATATCAAAAACACTGTGAGAAGGTACTTGTCACAGAATGAGAAGATTTTTGAAATAAAAATAACAGATATAGGATCATTATGCAGTACACATGGAGAACAAGAAAACAAGATGATAAATACAAATAATTCATTTTAATAATAGACAAAAAATATGATCAGATAAATCACCAAATAACTCCAAAGGCCAAGAAATATGAAAAATGCATAATATGGAAAATATCCAGGAGAATGGGAATTAGAACTACAATGAGGTATTGGTACCAATGAGATTGACAAAATTAAAATGATTAGCAATTTCAAAATTAAAAAGATGAACAATTTCAATTGTTGCAAAGAGGGAACCATGGACTCTCTCTTGTACTCTGTTGGGAGAGGTAGAAGCTGATCTGGTAGCTTGGGAGAGCAGCTGACAATAGCTGGGAAAGGAGCACCTTCCCTATGACCTAAGATGTATTAGAATGTTCATTGCAACGTTGCTTGTAATGGCAAAAAACATTAGAGACAACATAAGTGTCCGTTAAAAGGAGAAAGGATAATCAATTCTTCTATATTCATACTACAGCTTCCTTTGCAGGGGTTATGATGTGGACAAAGGCCCTGTCACTGCTTGACGTCACGCCTCTGCTTCTGTAATCTCGCTGGCTTCCTGCCTCTGTTCCTGTGACCTTTCTCACTTCCTGCACATGCATCCACCTGGCCTAGATACATGACTGTGGGGCTGGGGGTGGGGTAGGGGGAACTTACTGTAAAAAAAAAAATGTAACCAAGTGAGACCCACCCTGTATATGCCTTGTATACCCTGCAGACAGGGCTCAGACTTCGGAGTGTGAACTCCTCTGGGCCCGCTGATGTAATAAACCTGAGTTCCCTGACTCTCTGAGTGGTGCTTGGTTTCTCAGCATACAGTTTCTGCAACATTTTTATTTTCTCTGTTTTATGACTTATCTGTTGCTGTATATCTAATTACCCCCTTGCTTGGTGGCTTGGAAAAATAATTGCTTTATTATCTGTCATAGTTTCTATGGGTAAGGAGTTCAGATAGGGCAATGCAGAGCTGGCTTTTGTTTGCTCTATGATGTTTTCATTCTCTCCTGGGATCTCTGAAAGCACATTCACACGTGTGTCTAGTAGCTGATGCTCAGGTTGCCTAAGACTCTAGCTGGGGATTGTTGACAGCACGTTCTCACATGACCTCTCTGTGTGGCTTGGGTTTCCTTACAATATGGTAACAAGGCTCAAAGGGCAGATGTATTGAGAGAGTGAGCCTGATAGAATCCGTTTTGTCTTTTATGATCTAGTCTCAAAAGTCATGATATTAAATTCCGTTAATTAAGGTATTCATAAAGTTCTGTCCAGGTTCAAGGGAAGGGAACATAGACTGTATCTCTCAGTGAAGATATGGCAACAACACATTTTAAGAAGAACATATGGGATCATATACATGGTGGTATGACCACCTTTAGAAAACATATCTGCCGCATATGGCTTATATTTTTCCCTTTTTTCTTTTTTTTGAATTGATTCAGTTTGTTGTATCCCTCCCCCTATGATCTTCAAAGTTATACATTTTACTTATACCTTTCCAGTGATTGCTCTTACATTTTTCATACACATGTGTATGAGATGTGATAAAAAATAAGGTGAATGTTTAAATTTAAAAGAATTATTACAGTAAAAGACACATTGCCATTAGTTCCCTTCAAAGTACTCCCCTCACTTTGAACAATGTGTCCTTTACTAAAATAATTTTTAAAATTTATACATTCATTCTATTTTTTGATCACATCTGAATCGATTCAGGTCACATAACCATTGCAGTACAGCAATTTCTGTCAAATAAAAACATTACAGGGGGGAGAGATCCAAGATGGCGGCATGAGAGGAGAACGCCGATAACTGCCTGGGAAGGGCCTTGTGAACAGAGGGGAATCCACAGGGGAAACCCTGAGAAGAAACCTCAACTAAGAGAACCACACAACGCGGAACAACACACAAAGGTTAGAGAAAAAAGGGGAGAGCGGGAGAGGGAAAGGGAAGCAGCGGTTCGGGGACAG
>PVKE010048329.1:0-11663 GCA_004027555.1 Craseonycteris thonglongyai | reverse complement strand
CACACAGATGCGTGCCCGCACGCACATACTGCGCAACACACACACATACTGCGCAACACACACACATGCGCACAACACACAGATGCGTGCCCACACACACATGCGCACAACACACAGATGCGTGCCCGCACGCACATACTGAGCAACACATACACATGCGCACAACACACAGATGCGTGCCCACACACACATGCGCACAACACACAGATGCGTGCCCGCACGCACATACTGCCCAACACACACACATGCGCACAGCACACAGATGCGTGCCCGCACGCACATACTGCCCAACACACACACATGCGCACAGCACACAGATGCGTGCCCACACACACATGCGCACAACACACAGATGCGTGCCCACACACACATGCGCACAACACACAGATGCGTGCCCGCATGCACATACTGCGCGACACATACACATGGGTGCACACAGCACACACTGCAACAGAGGCACACATGTACAGTGCGACACAACGAACATGCACACACATGACCCACACATGCACACACATGTCCACGTATGCATCTCTGTGTGTGCTGCCTACATGCACACACCTGCATCTGTGGCTGCATGACCTACACGTGTGCAGTGCACACATGTACAGCTGTGCATGCATGGTCCACATGTATGTACACGTGCACAATCTACATGCACACATGTGCAGAGCACAGATGCGCACACGCACACTGCAGGCCGCATGAGAAAGCCCTGACCTGGGCCCCATGCCCTGTGGATACCCCAACTTTTCCCCGAAACAGCTGCCCAGCACGGGGAGACAAAGGGGGCTTCCCCTCATCGCGGGAGACAGCCCTGTCCCCAAGCCCCTGGACGCCCCCAGCCCAGGGCGGCAGGTCTGCTGCCCAAACACTGACTCCTGACTGGCCTGGACTCTGGGGGGCTGTGATGGACCCCACCCCTCAGGAGGACCCTGCCCGCCGCGCGTGAGCCGTGAGCCCTGGAGGCAGGGCTCAGGCCGCTTTCGTTTTCTTTTTCCCGTTTTCCTCACTTTTAACGCCCGAAAAGACCACGGGCTCAGGTGTCTAAACGTACATGCCAGTGGCCACACGTCTGTACAATGTTTAAGCGGGAAGACGGTCAGAGATGCGAGCGCTGCTCTGACGGCCTCCGGGGAGGGAAACGAGATGTTTTCCCATATTTGGAATTTCTTTACGATGAACCTGCCCCTTTTTTGTAAGAGGAAAAGTACAGTTTTCTGAAGACATCACCGCTGAGCTCTTGAGAGTCCGAAGGCACCACGGGGCCCGGCCGGGGCTGGCGCCTCCCTCCAGCGGGGGACCCCGCGGGGTCCCGGCCCGGCCCCGGAGCCGGGCTTGTGGGCAGGGCTGCCGGGCACACTGGGGTTCCGCACACCAGGCACTGGGGCCACATCGTGTCCCTGATGCCGTGGGACATGCCAGCCCGGCTTGGCGCACACCTGCCACGTCCGGGAGCCCCCGCTGTCCTGGGGCTTCACACGTGTTCCTATTTCTTCTCCCTAACGTGAGTGGGGACCAGCCCTGCAGGGGGACCTGCACCCCGTGTGTTTGAACCGGACGCCCCAGCGCCAAGGCCCAGGCACAGGGACACGTACGTGCCCACGGCACAGCCTGGCTGAACTCAGTGGCAGGAGACGCCCCGTACAACCACGGCCTGAAAACTCCCACAAAGGGAAGTGTGGACAAACTCCTAGAATTCTCACCGAGAGGAATGATTTCTGAAATTTCTCAGAAGCCTCCTTCCTGCTGGTTCTACAACTTTCGTACGTTTTTAAACTACAAACCCCTCAGGCCGACAGGCACGCGTCCCGCTCCAGCTCCGGGAAGGGCTTTCTGGAACCTTCTCTGGGACAGGAGCGGGTCTGATCGCATCTGCAACCCACCCCCACAGGCTCTCAGACACAACCGTACGGGTCTGTTGAGTTGGTTTTCCCACCGTAAAAAAAAGACAGAAAAAGGAAACGTCTCTGCCAAATAGGGACCGTATTTCCCGGCGTATAAGACGACCCCCTAATTTTACAGGTAAAACATAGGTTTAGGCCTATATTCGCTGTGTAAGACTACAGCCTCGGAAGTGGGGGGTCGTCTTATACAGCGAATATAGGCCTAAACCTATGTTTTAACTGTAAAATTAGGGGGTCGTCTTATGGGGGGTCGTCTTATACAGCGAATATAGGCCTAAACCTATGTTTTAACTGTAAAATTAGGGGGTCGTCTTATACGCCCGGTCGTCTTATACGCCGGAAAATACGGTATTTGATTCAACTGTGAAGAAACACACACAGGAACAATAACTCCGAAATCCCACGGAGTCAATGGATGTTTTAAACCCTGAGCCCGGCGGCCGCGGTCGTTGGTAGAAAGTGGTGAGTGTGGGGACCGGGGACCGGGTCGCTCCCACTGCAGATGCCGGTGGCAGCGGCCAGAGACGGTCCAGGAAGCTGACAGGGGACACGGCCCCGTTCTGGGCGCCCTGCGCTCCGGGGCAGGACCACCGGCTCCGGGGCAGGACCCCAGGCCCGGGCGCAGAATCCAGCCCCTCAGCCCCCAAGCGCCTGGGCTCCCGCCACCCCGGACCCCGTCTGTCTTCCGGTGACTCACCCGCCGCCCGGCCCGCCCCGCCGCCCGCCTCGCCCCTCCCCGCTGGCTGGGCGCCCCTCCCTCCCGGTCCCTCCGGGCTGTGCGTCCACAGGCAGAGCAGACTTCTCCCGCGCTGGGCACCGTGCACCCGGACCCCGTCCTCGCTCGATGGTGACGCGCAGGCCGGTGACATGAGACTGGCCCACGCTCTGCTCCCCCTGCTGCTGCAGGGCTGGTGGACGGCCGCGCAGGACCTCCCGGCCCCCGACAGAGCCATTGCCTTCCAAGGTGAGGGGCGTCCCCACAGGCTGGGGACCCGAGGCGGCCTCCGGGACGCCCCAGGGGGACCCGGGCCCTTCCCTCCACGTCCGAGCGGCCGGTGGGGTGCTGGGTGTGGGTGCTTGGAGCCCCCCAGCTCGCTGTGCAGATCCCGGGGGCTCCGGTCTCGGCCGGGGAGCCGGGCGGGGCCCGGGTGAGGACAGGGGACTCCGTGCGTCGGGGTCGCGGGCTCAGGGCCTGGGCAGCTCCCCTCGTCTGGCCGCCTGGCTACCTGCGTCCGTCACACCTTTTTCTGAAGCTCACGCCCTGGTAATTCAGTTTAACATGGAAACTGGGGAGAAAGCAGTTTCCGTTGCCCGGGCCAGGGCGGGGTCCCCCGCTTCTGGGAGGGCGGGGGGGGGTTCTGAGGACGGATTGGGGCTCTCGTGCCCCCCACGCCCCAATGCTGGGACCACCGAGGGCCGCTCCGTGCATCGGGGTGGCAGGGCCACGGCTCACGGCCCGGGAGGGGGCTCGCGGCCCGGGAGGGGGCTCGCGGCCCGGGAGGGGGCTCGGGGGCTTGCGGCCCGGGAGGGGGCTCACGGGCGGCCTGAGCAGCCGCCGCCTCTCGTCCCGGCCCAGACTGCCCCGTGGACCTGTTCTTCGTGCTGGACACCTCGGAGAGCGTGGCCTTGAGGCTGAAGCCCTACGGGGCCCTGGTGGACAAGGTCAAGGCCTTCACGAAGCGCTTCATAGACAACCTGGAAGACAGGTGGGGGCGCCATGACTTCGTCCCGCCCGGCCTTGGTCCCCCCACCCGAGGAGGGTCCCGGGGCCTCGGTCCCCCCACACGAGGAGGGTCCCCGGGGCCTCGGTCCCCCCACCCGAGGAGGGTCCCGGGGCCTCGGTCCCCCCACCCGAGGAGGGTCCCGGGGCCTCGGTCCCCCCACCCGAGGAGGGTCCCCGGGGCCTCGGTCCCCCCACCCGAGGAGGGTCCCGGGGCCTCGGTCCCCCCACCCGAGGAGGGTCCCGGGGCCTCGGTCCCCCCACACGAGGAGGGTCCCGGGGCCTCGGTCCCCCCACCCGAGGAGGGTCCCGGGGCCTCAGTGGCTGGATGGGCCCAGACAGGGCTGGAGGTGGATCTGGAAGGGGCTGAGGGGACGGTGCTGTGATGTGGGCTCCCAGCAGCCCCGTTGCACACGAGGACCCGCACCTCCCGGCCCAAGCCGAGCCGGGTCAGGGAGTGGCCCGCGGCCCTGCCGGGTGCCTGGCAGGAGCCCCCTTGCTGACCACCTGCCCAGGTGACCGGCAGAGCCCGTGTCAGGACCCAGTGACCCAGTCAGAGGGGCCAGGGGTCGCCAGCTTGGTTCTGGGTTTGGGCCTGGCACACTTCATTCGTTCAGTCCCTCACTCGTTCATGTCTGAGGACTCGGCAGCATCCGGCAGCTGAGGTGGCACAGCCCCCAGCGGTGGGCGTGGCCAAGGAAGGACACGCCCCCGGCAGAAGGGCAGGGCCGCGGGGGAGGGGCCATGGCAGACCCCGCCCCACCAGCAGGGCAGACCCCGCCCCTCCAGGCGCAGACCCCGCCCCCTCCCCGCGCAGGCGCAGGCCCCGCCCCGAGCCCACCCGCTCCCTGCGGACCAGGACCCCGGGCTCCTCGCCTGAAACGCCGCGGGGACGGGGCGCGGGGCCCGGTGCAGGGCGCTGGGGGCCCGGGCACTGCGGGCTGCGGACACGCTGCTGGCGGAGGCTTCGCTGAGGAAGCTGCGTGCACCCCGCCCGGGGGCTGGGAAGCTTCTGGGGGTTCCCCGCTTAACCCAGGAGGGCTGGGGGGCTGGGGGTGCCCCGCGTACCCCGGGGGCTTTGGGGTCTCCGGGGCACCCCGTGCACCCCCGGGGGGCTTTGGGGTCTCCGGGGAACCCCGTGCACCCCCGGGGGACTTAGGGGCTGGATGGGGCACCCCGTGCACCCCCAGGGGGCTTTGGGGTCTCCGGGGCATCCCGTGCACCTCCGGAGGGCTGGATGGGGCAACCCGTGCACCCCCGGGGGGCTTTGGGGTCTCCGGGGGACCCCGTGCACCCCCGGGGGGCTGGGGGCTGGATGGGGCACCCCATGCACCCCCTGGGGGTTGGGGGGCCGGATGGGGCACCCTGTGCACCCCCGGGGGGCTGGAGTCTTTGGGGTCTCCGGGGCGCCCCGCGCACCCCTGGGGGGCTGGGGGGCTGGATGGGGCACCCTGTGCACCCCCGGGGGGCTGGGGTCTTTGGGGTCTCCGGGGCACCCTGCACACCCCGGGGGGCTGGGGGGCTGGATGGGTCACCCCATGCACCCCTGGGGGGCTGGGGGGCTTTGGGGTCTCCAGGGCACCCCACGCACCCCGGGGGGCTGGGGGGCTGGATGGGGCACCCCGCGCACCCCGGGGGGCTGGGGGGCTGGATGGGGCACCCCGCGCACCCCGGGGGGCTGGGGGCTGGATGGGTCACCCCATGCACCCCTGGGGGGCTGGGGGGCTTTGGGGTCTCCAGGGCACCCCACGCACCCCGGGGGGCTGGGGGGCTGGATGGGGCACCCCGTGCACCCCCGGGGGGCTGGGGGGCTGGATGGGGCACCCCGCGCACCCCCGGGGGGCTGGGGGGCTGGATGGGGCACCCCGCGCACCCCCGGGGGGCTGGGGGGCTGGATGGGGCACCCCGCGCACCCCCGGGGGGCTGGGGGGCTGGATGGGGCACCCCGTGCACCCCCGGGGCTGGGGTCTCGGGGCGCCCGCTCACCGCCCGCCCCGCAGGCACTACCGCTGTGACCGCCGGCTGGCGTGGAACGCGGGCGCGCTGCACTACAGCGACGAGGTGGAGGTCGTGCAGGGGCTGGAGCGCATGCCCGCCGGCCGCGCCGCGCTCCAGTCCCGCGTGGACGCCGTCAAGTACTTCGGCAAAGGCACCTACACCGACTGCGCCATCAAGAGGGGGCTGGAGGAGCTGCTCGTGGGGTGAGCGCCCCGCACCCCGACCCCGGGGCTGCCCACCCGCACCCCGACCCCGGGGCTGCCCACCCGCAACCCGGCCCCAGGGTCCCCGGGACCAGTCCTGCGACCCCTGCCCGCCGGCCCTCGTGCTGCCCAGGGTCCCCCTGCAGCTGTGCAGTGTCCTCAACCGGGGAGAGCAGGGGGGACCCCAAAATGCCTCCACGGTGGCCAAGCAGTGATGGCGTGTGCCGTGAGAGACAGAGAGAGACAGACAGACACAGACAGACAGACAGAGACAGACACAGACAGACAGAGACAGAGACAGAGACAGACAGATAGACACAGAGACAGAGACAGACACAGACAGACAGAGACAGAGTCAGAGACAGACAGACAGACAGAGACAGAGACAGACAGATAGACACAGACAGAGACAGACACAGACAGAGACAGAGACAGACAGAGAGACAGTCAGAGACAGACACAGACAGACAGACAGAGAGACAGAGACAGAGAAACAGTCAGAGACAGACAGACACAGAGAGACAGAGTCAGACAGAGACAGAGACAGACAGAGACAGAGAGACAGACAGAGACAGAGAAACAGAGACAGAGACAGAGAAACAGAGACAGAGACAGACAGACAGACAGAGTCAGAGACAGAGACAGACAGAGAGATACAGACAGAGCGACAGAGTCAGACAGACAGAGACAGAGACAGACAGACACAGACAGAGACAGAAACAGAGAGAAACAGAGGAAAAGACACAGAGACAAGGATATGCAGAGACAGGGACAGAGACAGAGAGACAAACAGACAAAGACATAGAAACAGAGTCAGAGACAGAGAAACGAGGAAAAGACACAGAGATAGAGACAGAGACAAAAATATGCAGAGACAGAGGCAGAGATAGAGACAGACAGAGGGACAGAGAGGGGACGGGTCCCTGTGAGGCCCGACGTCGGGGCATCTCAGCAGCCCCTCCCCCCAGCTGGCTCCTGGTAGCGGGGTCTCCGCTCTCCTCGGGGCCCCAGGGTGGGTGAGGCCCCGGCCGCTCCCCTGGCTGTAGGTGCATTTTCCAAAATAGCCCTTTAGAGACGCGTGACCGCACCAGACTGTTCTCTTCACCGTCCGCTTTCGCGACCCTGCTGCGCGTTGGCGCCACAGCAGAGTGGGGGTCTGGCCCCCGCCTCGCCCTGCCATCCGGGGTCTCGGCCCGATGGCGGCAGAAGGTCAGACAGAGCCGGCCTGAGGGGGCCCGGCCGGGTCTCAGCACCGCCCCCCGCCTCGCAGGGGCTCCCACCTGAAGGAGAACAAGTACCTGGTCGTGGTCACCGACGGGCACCCCCTGGAGGGCTACAAGGAGCCGTGCGGGGGCCTGGAGGACGCGGTGAACGAGGCCAAGCACCTGGGCGTCAAGGTCTTCTCGGTGGCCATCACGCCGGACCACCTGGTAGGGGCCCCGGCGGGCACCGCGCTCCGGGGCGGGGAGGGACCCGGGCTCCCCGGGGTCACGGCCATCACTCAGGTGCCCGCTGTGCCCGCCCCAGGAGCCCCGTCTGAGCATCATCGCCACGGACCACACGTACCGGCGCAACTTCACGGCGGCCGACTGGGGGCAGAGCCGGGACGCCGAGGAGGTCATCAGCCAGACCATCGAGACCATCACGGACATGATCGTGAGTGGCCGCCCCCTGCCCGCGCGGACGCCCGCAAACCCCGCGGCTGTGCCCGCAAACCAGTCCAACGCTCCCGCTTCCTTTTCAGAAAAACAACGTGGAGCAAGTGGTAAGAGGCCCCCGCCCTCCCCGCCGGCCCCTCGTCCCCGACGCGGGCTCAGCCCTCGCGGTGCCCGCGGGCGCGGAGCGGCCGCCGCCTCTCTGACCCGCTGCTCTGTCTCTTCTCCCGCAGTGCTGCTCCTTCGAGTGCCAGGTGAGTGAGGGGTGCGCGGGGCCCCCGGCCGCCCCCGGGGCTCCCCGGACGCTGTCCTGGGCTGACCCTGCTGTCTGTCTTGCAGCCCGCCAGAGGACCTCCCGGGCCCAGGGGCGACCCCGGGTACGAGGTCAGTGGCCGCGCTCGACCCTCGCTGACACCCGGGAGGGAGCGAGGGCTGGTCGGGGACCCAGCCGGCGCCCCAGGAGCCGGGCAGGAGTCAGGGACCCGACAGGCCCCGGGCAGCCGCCCCGAGTGCCCACCTGACACCTGACACCCGCTGGGCACCCTGATGAGCAGGTGCCCCCGGCCGTGGGGAGCGAGTCCGGGCCAGTGGAGTGGCCGGGGGCTGGCGTCCGGTGGGGCCGGTCCCACAGCACCCTGCGCCTCCCCCCGGGGAGGACGGGGTCCCCTCCGAGTCCCCCCTGAGCGCTGGGCCTGGAGAGGGGCCGTCCCGGGGGCTGGGGGCCGGGCGGGCCCTTGGGACCCAGGCCAGGGTGGCTGCAGCGGCGACACGTTGAAGATGGAGGTTCGTTGCCAGATCTGCCGCTTGGGACGTTGCTCGTCCAAGTCGCGTGTCTGACTTCTCTTAAAACACCCCCGCTCGGGTGGCGGAGGGGCAGGGGGCACCGCCCACGGGGCCCCAGCGGCCCCCCGGGGGGTCTGTGCCCACGCAGTGCCACGGGGGCGCAAGGTGGCAGAGAAGAAAGATTGGGGGCCCCGGCCGGCCAGCGGGCCGGACCCTGTGGACACCCGGACGGGCCGCGGCCCCAGCACCACGTGAGCAGCAGCAAGGCCGCTCGGCGGCGTCTCAGCAACACGGGGGGCCCGTCCTGACCTTGACCTGCTCTGTGTTCCAGGGGGAGCGCGGGAAGCCCGGTCTCCCGGGAGAGAAAGGAGAAGCCGGAGACCCCGTGAGTGCGGCTGCATGCCCCCGAGGGTGGGCACCGGGCTGCGGAACCTTCTAGAAGGAAGGCTGGTTTCTGAGCGCCGCGGGCACAGGCCTCAGAGGGCGCGTCCCCACGGGCAGCGGGGACCAGAGGGCGGCCTGAGCAGCCATCTCCCCACGTGGCCTGTCAGGGGCCTCCACTTGGGCCTGGCCGTGGGCAGATGGGGGTGGCCTGTCCCCCCACAGCCACCCCAGCTGCTCCTGGGGACCCGGGACCCCTGAGCCCCGGGAGTGGGCGTGGAGCCCTCACTCAGGGCTGCTCCCGGGGGGCAGCCCGGCGTGTCCGCTGCCCAGGCCTGAGGGGGTGGCGGGCGCCCTGCCCTGCCCCCCACGGTGCCCACCACGCCCCCCTTTGTGTTGCAGGGACGGCCGGGGGACCTGGGACCCGTCGGCTACCAGGGCATGAAGGTGAGTGTGCCCCCCGCCCGGCCTGCCCGGCCTGGGCTGTCACACGCTCCCAGGGCTCGGGGTCCCAGGACCGCGGTGACGACCCTCTTCTCTTCTGTTTGCCGTGTAGGGAGAAAAAGGGGGCCGAGGGGAGAAGGTGAGTGAGGGGCCGCTTTGGGGTGCGTCCCCGGCGTGGCCGGGCCCCCCGAGAGCTGGTGGGAGGCTGGAGCCCCGTCCTGAGGAGGCCAGCTGGGTCCTGGGAGGATGCAGCGGCTTCTGGGGGACCCCCCTCACCCCACCTTCTGTCTGCAGGGCTCCCGGGGACCCAAGGGCTACAAGGTGAGTGTGGCGCTGGGAGGCGTGTTCACCTGGCGGGGGGTGCTGGCGGCCTCGGCCTGACCCTTCGGTCTTCGCCCCTCGCAGGGGGAGAAGGGCCGGCGTGGCGTGGACGGCGTGGACGGCATGAAGGTGGGACCGGGACCACCCCCGACGCGGGCGGGTGGGGGTCTCGCGTGGGCGCCTCCGGGCCCCTCGGGGGGCGCTCCCTGCCCAGCCCCAGCTCCCGTGGGAGGGGTGGGTGGGCCGCGGCTGAGAGGCTGCGCCCCGAAACCCGCCTTTGTCCTTGCAGGGAGAGACGGGGTACCCCGGCCTGCCAGGCTGCAAGGGCTCGCCCGGATTCGACGTGAGTCACCTCTCACGACACCCCCAGTGTGAATGTGGGCCAGTGGGCGGGGCCTGGGGTGACCTTGCTGTCTTCCCCCCCAGGGTATCCAAGGGCCCCCCGGGCCCAAGGGCGACCCCGGAGCCTTCGGACTGAAGGGAGGAAAGGTCAGTGACCTGCCCCAGGGGCAGCTTCCCACCCGGCCTGGGGGGAGGGGGCCGCAGATGAAGGTTCTGGGCTGAACCCCCCAAGTGATGGGCAGGCGCTTGTGGGGGAGGGGTGGGTCCCCCTGGGCTGGGGTCCTGGAGGGATGTGGGGGCGCTCAGCGGCCAGGCCCAGCGGGGGTCCCTGGGTCCCCAGGTGGGCCGGGCGCCGCTGACCCCTCTGATCCTTCCAGGGGGAGCCGGGAGCCGACGGGGAGCCTGGCCGGCCGGGGGGCTCGGGACCCCCCGGGGATGAGGTGAGTGTGCACCTGCCCCCAGCAGGGGTGGGGCCGGGAGGGGCGGCCGGGCCAGAGACGGACGAGTGTGCGCTTGTGTCCCCAGGGAGATCCGGGAGAGCCCGGGCCCCCCGGAGAGAAGGGCGAGTCCGGCGACGAGGTGAGCGCCCCCCAACCCCGGCCTCCTGCTCCCCGTCCTGAGACGGGCTGAGTTCCCCCCAAACTAACGCCCCCGTTCCTTCCTCTCCACCCCAGGGGAACGTGGGCCCGGACGGCAGCCCCGGAGAGAGGGTGAGTGTGGGGGCGCCGGGGTGGGGTCCTGGGGGGCCGGGCCTGCCCTGCGCCCTGAGGCTGCAGCCCCTCCCCCACTTCTCTGCACACAGGGCGGCTCTGGGGAGCGAGGACCCCCGGGGACCCCAGGTGTGCGGGGCCCCAGAGGAGACCCGGTGAGTCGCCGCCGTTCCTTACGCTGGGGACACGCCGGGGGGACAGGCGGCCGGCCCCCCGGGGACGAAGCCCCTGCCTGTCAGCCGGCCCCGCCCTCGCCGCCTGTTCCCCCCCGAGGGTCCCGAGGGTCCCGGCCCGGGAGGGGCCGCAGCCCCCGGCTCGGCGGGAAGGTTTTGCTGGACGTGGAGGGCGGGCAGGCTCAGGGCCTGGTTTGGGGGGACAGACCACACCCCAGTGCTCTGGAGTTGGTGCTGACCCCCGACCTCAGGTGTGGGCAGGGCTGCAGAGCCGGGTGCCCCCCGCCCCCCCCGTCCCCAGGGCCCCGCAGCCCCTCCCCCACCCCATGCAGGTGCTGGGGTGACGTCACAGCAAGGGTGATGCGGGTGGGACCCTCTCAAGCCCACCCCACCGAGATCAGGGAACGGGACTGCAGGACCCCCACCCCGGGCCTCATCGGGGGGCTGGCGGGTCCCCAGCCCCCAGGACCCCGCTGCTTAGCCGAGCGCAGTGTGAGCAGGAAGGACGACCACTCGCACGCGGTCGAGCCCCTCCCTCCTCACGGCCTGTCCCTCCCCAGGGTGAAGCGGGGCCCCCCGGTGACCACGGCCGAGAAGGCTCCCTCGGGATCCCCGGAGACCCGGTAGGAGGCCGGCGCGGGGCGGCGTGTGGGGCGGCGTGTGGGGCGGCGTGCGGGGCCATGCTGGTCTTGGAGGGACTTGTTCCCGCGTCCGTGGGGAGGTCTCTCTCCTGCAGGGTGTGTGACATGGGAGACCATGGGGTGCAGGGCTGGGGGACCCTGAGAACCCCCAGGGAGACCACGGGGTGCGGGGCTGGGGGGCCCTGAGAACCCCCAGGGAGACCACAGGGTGCAGGGGCTGGGGGGCCCTGAGAACCCCCAGGGGGACCACGGGGTGCAGGGGCTGGGGGGCCCTGAGAACCCCCAGGGGGACCACGGGGTGCGGGGCTGGGGGCCCTGAGAACCCCCAGGGGGACCACGGGGTGCGGGGCTGGGGGCCCTGAGAACCCCCAGGGGGACCACGGGG
>PVKE010048328.1:0-11629 GCA_004027555.1 Craseonycteris thonglongyai | reverse complement strand
CTGTCTCTGTCTCTGTCTCTCTCTCTATCTGTCAAAAGTAAAATAGAAATAAATATGCACTGAAGACAAAAAGATAATTTCTCTCTATAAATGTGAAAAGATAAAAAAAAAAAAAAAAAAGAAATCTCATTCTGTTATCAGAGAAACAGGAGCCTCCTGGGCACTGTCCCAGTTCTTGGCACCCTGAACAAAGAATTGAGTGAGACACCAAAGTATAGTGGTTAAAGAAAAGTTTATTGAAAGTAAAAGTAGAGGGGAAGCTAGGATGGCTTAGCAGGTTAAGCACTCACTTTGCAGTCTCAAGGGCCGAGGATCAAATCCCAGCCCTGGCCCATGTGGACCCATATGCTGAACTGTGGTGCTCTTACCATGCAGGACGCCCACCGTTTGGTTCTCTCACCCCTAATTCGGCCCCTGGCTTGAGGGGGTGTGCCTCCCATTCAGGAGGCCCCCAGCCCAGTTCCCACCCTGTGCGGCCCCAGCCCACCTGTGTGGAAGGAAACCATGTCAGAAATTGATGACCTACAACTATGGAGGCTTCTCTGGGCCCTCTCCCTGCTCTCTGTCTCTGTCAAAAACAATAAAATAAATCTTAAAAAAGAAAGTAAAAGTAGAGAAAGTACACTTCCAAGAGATGGAAGCAGGCCTTTAGCAAGGAGAGGGGGCTCAAAAGGTAGATTACAAGGGGCTGAACAGTTTTGTTGCCTTTCTTTGGGAGAAGAGAACACCCTCCTGGCTGTGGGGTCTTTTGATTGGCAGGGGCCTCAATATATTATTTTTTAACTGTACAGGTGTGGGTGACGGGTTTAAATCAGTGGGTATTTTTGTGTTCTAAAACTTTCTTGTATTTTCTATCTTTTCTTTCTATCTCCTCCTATGGTTGCTTAATCTGGGGCAGAGACTACTGAATATAGGTTGGTAATCCCCCTGGCAATATGGGCTCTAAGGGAGGGGTCTTGAGATACCCCTATTCTATTTCAGTATATGTGCTATAAAAACGAGGATGAGATCCCTGTATTCTAGCTGCCTACCTCACCTTCCTCTTGAGACATGATCCCCTTAAATCTCTATGAGAAGTTGACAGGCTGAAGGTCCTTCTTTTGTATCTACAACTTGCTGGATGTGGTAATTGTCCTTACCTTTGGGGAGTCATGGAACTCTCACCCTAACTATGTTAAAACTGTAGGGTGACCAGATTTTAATATTGGTAAAGTGGGACACCATTGACCGGGGTGGGGGTGGGGGGATTCTTGATTAAAAATTTGGTCTATCTCCCGCCATTCGCTAGCTTGTCGTGCATTCTTTCCAAAAATCAGGACTTTTTTAAAACGCCGCGGGACGCGGGACAAATTGTTAAAAATCGGGACTTTCCTACCAAAAGTGGGACGTCTGGTCACCTAACTAAAAGGGAGAGAAGGGTCTCAGGATCCATCCAGAAGGTCTTAATGGGGTGGATTTGAATTCTTGCTGGGTTATGAGCCATTTCCCTATGGTCCCTCAACCAGGAGAGACAGATTTGATTAATACTGTTAAAAGTACTAGTTTCGGGGAAGCCGGGATGGCTCAGTGGGTTAGGCGCTCACTTTGCAGCCCCAGGGACCGAGGATCAAACCCCGGCCCCGTCCTGTGCGGACCCATATGCTGAACTGGGGAGTGCCCCCATTTCAATTCTCACTGGGGTGAGACCCTGGCCCAGTTCCTGCCCTCTGCAGCCCGGCCCACCTGTGGAATGAAACTATGTGGAAAAACTAATGATGTGCAACTATGAAGACTGTTCTGGGCCCTCCCCCTTCTCTCTGTCTCTGACTGGGTATCTCTTTCTCTCTCTGTCAAAAACAATAAATAAACCTTAAAAAAAAAAAAGTATTAGTTTCTAAGACAGACTAGAATCATAAATGCAGGGTGGCCTTGAGAGGAAAAACTGGTTTTAGTCTCTTGGGGTCTGCAGCCCACCCTCTGGCTTAATGGGTTATCTCTGGGATATATCCCCAGGTGCTAGTTGCAGGATTGACTGGAAAAGATAGGGTAGCTACTCTACAATAACTACAATCACCAAACAGAAGAGGAATTCCAAGTTTCAAAGTAATCAACTAATACAGTGAATGGGTGGGGGACATTCCAGTATAAATCCCATCTAGCCTTGATTAATGATTAAACTACAAACTGAAAGGCATCATGAGGGTTAAGAAGTGGGGGTTTGAAGAGGAGTCTTTTCCCCTATCAATCTCTCTTTCCTGACCCTTAATAAAACAGCTCTAGTTGCTACATAGTGCAATAGTTCAAAGACTCAACTCACAGAACCAAATCTTCCTGAAGTGGGGAGCTAGAGGTCAAATCAGGTTTCCAACCAATCAGTACCACAGATTGACCTCAGAGAGGCCTAGATTGGCACATGGCCCAGATGTCATAAAAGCCCAGAATAGGTACCAGTGATTAGCCTAAGAGAATCTCCAATGGTGGAGACAAAGGATTCCCAATATGCTCTTCCAGTTTGACAAAGCCCAGACTGACTAATCCACAGTTTCCAGATCTAACAACCATTGTAACAGTTATGGTAAATGTTTAAGCACAGACAAGGTCACCAAGGGGAAAGTTGGGAAAGTCTCCAAGAAAAAAGTTCTCAGCAGCTACTGGGACACCTCAGTAGTAGTCCCTTTCTAAGGGTCAGCCTGCCATAAGCTGCCATGACTTTGGACTAGTTGAAGGGCTCTGTCCCCACTTCCTCCATGGGGAGCAAGTGATGTATGAATTGTGGTATGTCTTCGGTGTTTGTGGCCTCACACCCTCGAAGAATAAGGACATGGACTCATAAGGAAAGGTTAAGTAGAGAGGTTTTGTTGAAAGGAAAGATAAAGCTCTCTAATGAGAGGGGACACCAGAAAATGGAATATTTGCAACCAAGGCCAAAAGCTACTGCTTATATAGGTTATGCCTACATATTAATCTTTGTTTCAGGTGCTTTGCTCTGTTGCCTAGGCTCCAAGGAGTTTAAAACAAACCAGGAAACTTTCCTCTAGGTCAGGACATAAATTTGTCTCACCTGAGGCTTTCTCCAACAGAGACACTCTGGTGCCAACCATCTTGCTCCAGTCCACACCTGGTTGTCCTGACTACTTGTACATTATATTCCTAGATGTGGTTTCTACTACTACCAAGGTCTCCTCTAACTGCCTAGCTGTCTGTTAACTATCCTGACTCGCAAGTAGTTACTATTCTGAGCCACATCCCTTTGTAGTCGCTGATTTTGTTACCTGGAACAGAGATGACATGGGGACTAAGGTAGGGACATTTGGCTGAGTTCTAGAAGTAGAATTAGGTGCGGGGGGTGGGTAGGGGGTGTCCTTGTGGGATCATCATGGGAGGTCTTTACTATCCTGGAGCAGGAGGAACATTTGGACATTAAGATATCTCTGACCATTCTCCTTGTTGCTTACAAAAGAAGTCTAATTGGAGTATAATGCTTTAATTAATGCTCCCATTTAGTGGCCACATCTCCCGTGAGTTTATATTGTGGCCATGCCATGTTACAAAGAAGGTGAGTCTCCATTTCTTCAGAGTGTGTGGATCAAATCAGGCCTAGTGGGCCAGAAAGCAGCCCAGAGGGTATACTATACATGACTGATTCTCCATCTGAAAAGAGAATAACTAAGAGTTCTCATAGAGCAATTCAAACAGGAAAATTGTGTCTCTGGCCAGTTGAGGTTTTTTTGTCTCATGCACTCAAAGAATGAGGACACAGACTCCACAGGAAAGGTTAAGTAGAAGTTTATTGTAAAGAAGAAAAGTTCTCCATGGAGAGGGGACACCCGAAAGTGAAATGCCTGTGCTATGGCCAGAAGCCATTGCTTTTATACCCTTCATTTTACCCAAGGTGCTGCTTTTACCTTTCAGTTCACATGCCTTGATGATCCACTTAAGTGAATTTTGAAACAAGCCACCAAGGTTCTGGGATTTATTAACCCTCATCTTCAGATAATATGCCTGGTTGATTGGATTGTCTTTCTTGCTGAAGGGGGTCTGGGTATAGTCATTTGGCCTTGGCTTCCTCTATCTTGTCTTTCAGTACCTGGTCACCTTGCTCCAGAAGCCCTAGGTTCACATTCCTTAGATATGGGCATTATGGTTATCAAGGCCTCCCTGACTATTAGGTTTTGCTTAATATCCTTTATCACAATGTCTAAGGGCTATAACTCCAGAGAAGAAAAGACAAGCCTGGGGGATGCTGGGATAGCTCAGCAGGTTGAGTGCCTGCCTTGTAATCATGAAGTGGTGTATCAAATCCCTGCCATGACCTGTGCAAACCCATATGCTTAACTATGGCACAACTCGTAACCTCTTCCAGATGTCAGTGAAGGTTCTCACCTCCTATGTGGGAGACCCCTAGTTCAGTTCCTGCCCCATGCAGCCCCGCATCCACCTGTGGAATGAAGCTATGTCACAATTAATAATGTACAACTATCAAGACTGCTCTGTGCCTTGCCCTTCTCTCTCTCTCTCTCACCTCTCAAACAATAAAATAAGTTTAAGTAAAAAACTTCTTTTGATTTAAGAAACATTATAAAAAAGAAAGACAAGCCTGAGAGAGAGTGTCGTGTCTTGAGGTCATAATTCTGGAATCTGGCATAGGACTGGTGGATGTCTCCAGACAGCTAGGGAAAATGGTGGACCACAGAGGGTACGGATACCATGGGGTGTTTATGCAATGAAAGTTTAGAGGCATGCAAAGTAGGGTAATTTGGAATTTTGGGAGCTAGAAAAATACCTTGTATTTGAGGTCCAAACAGGCAAGGTCTTCCTAATATTTCTTAGACTTCTCAGGGAGACTTTGCAAATGTCTTAGGAGGAGGATGCCTGCCAAAGCTTAGAGGTTGTGGATCCCATTTCTCCCTGCTTCTTTGATGAACACAAATGAAAAGTTGGAACCCAACGGTGTTAAATAAGTGTGGGATAGGTGCCATCTAGAGGTTAGGTTAAGAGGTTCCTCTAGTCTTACATCCTCCCCCACTCCCCTTTCTGGTTCTTCTGATACCGGCCTATAAAAATGCTCTCCCAACCCCCAGAAGTCGCTGACACCATCTTTACCTCTTTCATTGTCAGCCTGGCTGGCAGTTTCTAATAAACTCTTTTGCTAAACAAGAACTTGGTGTGGTCCTTCTTCGGTGAACCTTATGTATTGGTGCCAAAAACCTGTGAGGGTTTTGGACCAAGTGACTCCTGGGTCACCTTGCTCTTTTTTCTTTTCCTGGGGCTTGACTGGCTCCTTGGTTTCCCTCAGGGACCAACTCCTCCATAAATGTCTGTGGTTGACTGACAGGGTCTGAGGTGCTCAGCAGATTGCACGACCACTATAATGATGGGAAAAATATGGGTGACCCTTGACATGGCAGATATAACTAATAATAAACCTATTTACTATGTCTCAGCTGCTCACTCAGGACCCATATTCTAGAACCTGGTCGATTGTAAAGATAAATAGAACCCCTAGACTTGGGCTGATATTCAGCCTGTTTCTTACCAATAGCTTACAGAACCAGACTAACAGACTTTAAAAAGAACTCTAGAAAAGTTTTTTCAGGGAATCTCTAAGCCCTGCCTTTAATTACTGCCCATTTCTTTAGATTGTGCTCCTGAGCACTGAAACCACTGTCAAGGTAAAAAAATAAGTTTAGTAAGATCTAGATACCAGTTTTTAGGCAAAATGCAAATCTCTTATATAAAGCCAACTTATTAATAAGCCTATTTCTTATTCTGACACCCATAATTGGGTTCTCATGGTCGCCACAAAAGATAGAGCCATGTTTTCTCTCAAGGTATCTAGTATGACCCTCATGCTCCCTTGCACACTCTAGGATACATTTTTCTCACACTCCATTTTAGTTCTCCCATGATGCCTGACCCCAATTTTAGGTAAAGACCTTCTCTCCAAATTCCAGGCCTCCCTGTCCTTCCATCTCAAAACCTCATGGCCAGAGGCCTAGGAACCTCCCTGACTTACTTTCATACCCTTTCTGAGGATCTCCAAAACTCCCTAGAAAAAATTGCCTCTACACTGATAAGATTACAAAACCAATTAGACTCCTTAGCAGCTGTCACCCTGCAGAATCATTGAAGGCTAAATTGTCTCACAACAGAAAAAGGAGGTATTTGTATCTTTCTAAATGAACAATGCTGCTTTACCTTAACCAGTCAGGCCTTGTAAGAGATGCAGCTAAATTAAACTTAAGGAGAGGGCACAAAAGATCAGAGAGACAGGAGGATTCTTGGAATCAATGGCCAAAATCTAATTGGGCTATTTGGCTTCTCTTTTTTTAGGACTACTCATGTTTATGTTTATCTTTCTAGTTCTAACTTTTGGTCCCTGCCTTCTATGACTTTCACTAGTTTCCTGCAGAAACCATTTGAGCTTTCAACATTCAGACAATGAGGGAAATGATGCTCCTCTAAACTCATTACCAATGCCTCACCACCAGCCCTGGCCCTTACCCACAGCCTTTTGCCCCACCCCCCACCCCATGACCCCAACATTGCCCCTTCAGCAGGAAGTAGCTCCAGAAGAATGAATGATGTTGTCTCCTATTATATAACAAAAAGCTGGAATATTAGGACTGAAGCATGTGATGGTGGGAAGAGGGAAAAAAAAAAAAATCAACATGAGGAAAAGCAGCAGCCCCAAGGACCTCCCTATAGAGATTTTCCATTGCTAAAGCCTGCAAGGACTTTCTGCCCCCTTCAGGTGGTTGGGACTTGGTGCCATATTATCCACAAAACACTCCCAACCTACATGATGGTACTTCCTGATATTCCTGCCCCACTCCCCTTTCTGGTTCTTCTGATACCCGCCTATAAAAATGCTACCCCGGGGAAGCCGGGATGGCTCAGTGTGTTGGGTGCTCACTTTGCAGCCCCGGGGACCGAGGATTGAATCCTGGCCCCGGTCCGTGTGGACCCATGTGCTGAACTGGGGAGTGCCCCCAGTTCAGGTCTCACCGGGGTGAGACCCCGGCCCAGTTCCTGCCCTGTGCAGCCCCATGCCTACCTGTGGAATGAAACTATGTGGAAAAACCGATGATGTGCAACTGTGGAGACTATTCTGGGCCCTCCCCCTTCTCTCTGTCTCTGACTCTGTATCTCTCTCTCTCTCTCTCTCTCTGTCAAAAACAATAAATAAATCTTAAAAAAAAAATAAAATGCTACCCCGAGTCCCAGAAGTAGCTGACACCATCCTTTCCTCTTTCGGTGTCAGCCTGGCCATTTCTCAGCCCTTTCTAATAAACTCTCTCTCTAAACCAGAACTTGGTGTGATCTCTCTTCAGCAAACCTTACAGATTCAAAGCAATTTTTTAATTTGAGTCAGGAATGAGAAAGTAAGCCCATGAGTTCTAAGAACTGGTAATTCTTTAAGTATAAGTACAAAATGGAAGTAGAATATAAAATGCAGTCACCTTTGTTTGACAGAAAATACTAATTTTTCTCTCATTACTGAAGAGCAATAGGGTCCAGCGGCCCTGAACATATGTGAATTCTGGAGGCATAAGTTTGATGAGAAAGGAAAGGAGTATTCATTTAAAAGCTACACAAGTTTGGAAAAATGGCAGGCTTCTGCCTCATAACCTATGCCTGCTAAAATGCCCAAAGAAAATAGCCCTGCCACCTTCTGCCATGTTGGATCATGCCTAGGCTGCACCTGAAATTCCTTCTTTAAATCTTTTTTTTTTTAAGTATTATTTTTGACAGAGAGAGAGAGAGAGAGAGAGAGAGAGAGAGAGAGAGAGAGAGAGAGAGAGAGAGAGAGAGATACAGAGACAGAGAGAGAACTGAACTGGGGGAACTCCCCAGTTCAGCATATGGGTCCGCAGGGGCCGGGGCCAGGATTAGATACTCGGTCCCCGGCACTGCAAAGTGAGCGCTTAACCTACTGAGCCATCCCGGCTTCCCCTGAAGTTCCTTCTTTAAAAAGGATACTGTAGGGATGCTGGGACAGCACCACAGGTCCAGGGATTGAATCCAGGCCCCGGCCCATGCAAAGCCATATGCTGAACTGCAGGGCAACTGATAACCTCTGAGATAGGTCTTGCCTCCCATGTGGGAGGCCCCCAGTGCAATTCCCACCCCAGACAGCACCAAACCCACCTGTGTGAAATAAAACTATGTCACAACTAATGATGTACAATTATGGAGACGGCTCTGGGCCCTTCTCCCTTCTCTCTGTTTTTCTCTCTCACCCTCTCTCAATAAAATAAATCTTTAAAAAAAAAGGATACTGTACTTTGAGGAACACAGGCAGCTACAACAGGATCCTCCAGGTGGATGCTCCAGGCCATGAAAGAAAGAGCCTCTCTCTCCCCTCCTTGTTTTAAATCTCTCCACTCATAATTTCAAGGACCCTGGAAGCATCCAACTTTTAAAACAATCCCCATCTTAGACTAGCACATTTGCATTCTCCTCTGTGGCCATGCTCTGGGAGTAGGAGGGTCTTTTCTTCAGTCAATCATGCTTGTGTGTCAGCCTACAGTGTTTCCAAGGGGTGGAGGTGAAAGAGTAGGGAGATTCCTCAGGCCCCTCAGCCATTTGTTTAATGGCTGCCCTGGGCAACCTCCTACTGTCAGTCCCTCCCTTCATGTCAGTATCAATATGACTACCTATTTACCTACTTACCTGCCCACCATTCTACCCAACTATCTACCTGTTTACTATCCTGTGTTCTTCCTGCCAACAAGCCTATAAAATTACACATTGAACAACAACTACATGCCTGACATTATTAATAGGTTCTATACATTGTTGGGGAGAGAAAAATTATCCTCTACCCTTCAAAATCTTCTGGACGGACTAATCAAATCAACATAACACAGATTAACAAGAAAAAAACAAAGTTTCATAACATGTATACCTCCTGTACATTGAGGAGAGAGACCCAGGAACAATGAGTAACTCACCAGAATGATAGAAGCCATCACCTTAAATACCACCTCCCCTAAAGTAAAGTGAGGATGAGTGGATGGTCAGTGATGATTGGGAGTTACCAGGAAGAGCATAGAATGCAAGGATAAGATTGTTATGCAGATTTAAGCCCCTACCTTCTCCACCAGCTAGTGAAGGCAGGCCTGATACAGTTCAGAAGACATCCTTACAGATGGAGATTTTCCTTACAAATATAAATATATTTTATAAAGGTTAACTTCTATTTGGTTTTCAGAGCTTGTCCCAGCTCTGCTGGTTCTTAAAATAAATTAAATCCCAAAGAGGCATATTTTGGGGTGGCAAACTGTGCTTCTTGAATCACTCCATGTATATCATCTTAAAAATCCTTTACTTATTCTTAATCTTCCAGCCCTTATACCATAGTTTTCTAGTTTTCTCAGATTCTCATTACTTCCAGCCTTCTTCCTTCTGTTTTTATTTTAGTTTATCTTAATGGCTGTATGAGTCACCTTTCTAAAGAGCAGTTTTTTTTAAAATATTAATTTTATTGTTTTTGACAGAGACAGAGGCAGAGGGAGACAGAGAGAAGGGGAGGGCTCAGAGCAATCCCCATAGTTTTATGTCATCAGTTTTTCAACATGGTTTTCTTTCACAAAGGTGGGTGGGGACCATGCAGGGCCAGAACTGGGTTGGGGGCCTCCTGCATGGGAGACATGCCCCCTCAAGCCAGGAGCCCAAGGCGGGGGTGGGGGGGGGCAAGAACCAAACTGGAGGCCTCCCACATGGGAAGTACACACCAGTTCAGCATATGGGTCTGCACGGACTGGGACTGGAATTTGATCCTCTGTCCCTAGGGCTGCAAAGCAAGAACTTAACCCACTGAGCCATCCCGGCTTCCCTCTAAAAAGTAGTTTCTGATCCCACAAGTCAGATATAAAAAATATTAGTCCTTTGTTCTTCTCCTCCCCATAGCCCTTTATACTTCTTTCATGGAACTTTCCTTAAAATATAATTTGTGTACTGGTCTAATGTGATGATGCAGTGAGAAAATTAGACTGGTTTCTAAAAACCATTCAATAAAATCAGCTTTAGGTTTTTGTTTGTTAGTTTGCTTTTACACAGTCACTACAACTGGCTGATTAGACATCTGGCCATTAGAAGGGAATTTGATGGGCATTACCAACATTTTTGCAGACCAATTATGAACATTCCCAGTGACTAAGAAAACACTTTTTAGTATATGCAACACGGAAAGCTCAACTGTTGAAAGCAGAAAGATTTTTTTTGTCCTCTTTTTTTGAAGATTTATTTTATTGTTCCTGACAGAGAGAGACAAAGAGAAGGGGGAGGGCCCAGAGCAGTCCCCACAGCTATACACCTTCAGCTTTTGACATGGTTTTGTTCCACAAGTGGGCAGGAGCCACGCAGGGCTGGAACCGAGGACCTCCCACATGCGAGGCATGCCTATGCAAGCTGGGGGCTGAACCAGGAGCCTCGCACATGGGAAGCTTGCCCTAGCAAGAACCGAACTGGGGCCACATCCCAGTTCAGCATGTGGTTCCACATGGGCTGGGGTTGGGACCTGGACTCAATCCTCAAACCCCAGGGCTACAAAGTGAGTGCTCAACCTGCTGAGACATCCTGGCTTCCCTATTTTTATTTTATTTATTTATTTTGAAGATTCATTTTATTATTTTTGACAGAGACAGAGAGAGACAGAGAGAGTCAAAAAGAAGGGGGAGGACCCAGAGCAGCCTCCATAGTTGTACAACATCAGTTTTTGACATGGTTTTATTCCACACAGGAGGTTGTGCATGGCAGGAACTGGACTGGAGGTCTCCCACATGGGAGGCACGCCCCCTTGAGCCAGGGGCTGAACCTGGGGGCAAGAACCATACTGAGGGCCTCCCACATGAGAAGCACACCCCAGTACAGCATATGGGTCTACACAGGCTGGGACCGGGATTTGATCCCTGGGCCCTGGGACTGCAAAGCAAGTGCTTACCCTACTGAGCTATCTGGCTTCTCCTCTATATAAACTCTTTCTAAGGTGAATTTGGAAATCTAGAAAGATTGACAGTTTGGTACTGATGTTGACAATGAAATGTTTAAAAATAATTTGTACTGAATATGTTTTTGTAGGGTTTTCTTAAGCAGCCTGGCTGGCTCGTAAATAATGATCAGTTATTCAACTGTTCATTGAGCATTTATTTTGTACTTTACACTATAATAGGCACCAGTAATAGAAGCTTACATTTGACAAGTGAGTGCATCACTGGTTTCTAAAGCATGTTCATAATTGTTTTCCCATGTAATATCATAACCTCTGAGGTAGATCAACAGCATAGGTACTATTCTCTCCTTTTGGCACATGAAGAGGAACACAAGCATGAAGGGCTGAACCTTTCATTTACCAGTTAATGGCAAAGATGTTCCAAGATAAGACCATTCCCATAGGCTTCTACTGCCTGAGTACTACACCTAGAAATGTGTTGGTTTTAGTCATGGAATCTTTCTACCTAAGTGAGGCAGAAAAGAAACTGCACACTGAGTGAAAGATAAGACAAATTGTAACAAAACTTTCCCACCCAATTTGTAGGCAAATTTGTAGGGTAAATATGAAATGATAATAAAGAAATGAGTGAGAATATATTAGCAGGGTAACTAAGGACTGAAAATCATGAGAATTTATATATATTTTTTTTTT
>PVKE010048327.1:0-11626 GCA_004027555.1 Craseonycteris thonglongyai | reverse complement strand
GAGGGGGCACCAGCATTGTGGACACACTCAATGGTTTGGTGGTTACCTGGAGAGGGGGGAGGAGGGAGGAGGGAGAGTTGTGGGGGGAGGTGGGAGTGGGCACCGGAAGTATGGTGATGGAGGGGGAGCTGATTCTGGGTGGTGGGCACATAATATGATGCATGAATGATGTGATGTGGGCTTGCACATCTGGAAACTATCTAATTGTTACCAACCAATGTCACCCCACTAAATTTAACAATAAAAAAAAAAAAGAAAGAAAGAAGAATGTCTTTATTCTTGGGAAATGCCTATTAAAGTTCAATGACTGTCTCAAGGAAAAGCACAAGCATAATTGTTAAGCATATGGGTTTGCATGGGCTGGAGCTGGGAATCGAATCTCATGACTGCAAGGCAAGTACTCAACCACTGAGCTATCTCAGCATCCCTCAACATTTCTGTAAGTTTGAAATTTTTCAAATTGAAGCATATGGGTGAGGAATCAAATCCAAGGTCACTGGGATGGAATACAAACATTCTCTAAGTCAGAGGTGTCCAACCTTTTGGCTTCCCTGGGCCACACTGGAAGAAAAAGAATTATCTTGGCCACACATAAATACCCTAACACTAAAGATAGCTGATGAGCTTAAAAAAAAAAAATCACAAAAAAAATCTCAAGTTTTAAGAAAGTTTACAAATTTGTGTTGTGTTGCCTTCAAAGCCATCCTGGCCCGCCTGTGAGTTGAGGGTTGGACAAGCTCCCTCTAAGTGGTTACTAGATGGAGGAGTGAGTGGGGCCACTCCCAACTATGACCCCACTGGTCTAACACACTTAAGCACTACTCCCACAAATGCTCTCTGGGTCCTCCAATAGATGGGAGAAGTCTTAAAATTTGTTTGTTCATAGGCTCTCCTCCTGGAGCAGCCCTGTGACTCTAACAGAGAAATACTGAGCTCTGCTTCTGGTTATGGAGCTCAAGGCAGTGGGGGGTGATGTGGCCGGCCTCTGCAGACAATTGAGGTCCAGAGAAATGTGGAAGTTCAAAGTTCTCAGCACAAATGTCATTTACTCTCCCAACCAGTGCCCTTAGAGATCTAGGACTGAGCATTTAATTGGCGCTACAATTGTGCAGCCCTCACAACCGCCTCTGGGCTTGTGCCAGAACGGCTGTGGCCACAGGAGATGAGACCCTTTCAAAGCTGCCATTGAGGCGCTCTAGCTCTTTAAGTGTCTTATTTTTACGTTCACAACTTTTACTTCTTCCTTCTTTTGTACCTTCTCTGGGCTGTCAAAATATGTCTGCAAAATCTTTAGTCACAACTTGCCATAATGACTCATTAAGGTACAGCCATTTGGTCTATCAGTCTTGCTCTCCAACTACCGGTATACCTCAGTCCATGCTACCAAACTGAGTAGTTTAAGTGGGTTTGGCACCACCATATACCACAGTTTACTCATGACCCATTGCCCCCACATTGCCATTAGCCCCGTCCTCTCCAAATACATGTGCCACTTAATCCCAGAATTCAGTCTTAGGGCTCAGTTTCCTGGGGCCATTTCTGGTACTTATTACTGTAGCAATAGACTGACCAGATGTACTGTTTTAAACAGGACAGAAAACAATGGTACTGTCCCGTTTCAGACAGTATGTATGGTCAACCTACTGACACCTCAAATTTAGCCCAGTAAGATTAGGTTGATCATACGTACTGTTTGAAACGAGACAGTACCATTGTTTTCTGTCCCATTTAAAACAGTACATCTGGTCAACCTATATAGCAATCACAGCACCAACAGAAGACAGATGGCACGCTCAAATCTCAACTTGAGAAGGGTTTAATAAAGACTATTTCCAAATATGAGTAGAAGTACAGGAAAACTGTAAGGATAGTTAATCCATTAGGTCTCAAGAGACAAAGTTAAGACAGTAACTATTAAAAATCAGAGAGTGGGGAAGCCGGGATGGCTCAGTGGGTTAAGCGCTCACTTTGCAGCCCCAGGGACCGAGGATCGAATCCCAGCCCTGGCCCATGTGGGCCCATATGCTGAACTGGGGGGTGCCCCCAGTTCAGTTCTCACCAGCTGAGACCCTGGCCCAGTTCCTGCCCTGTGCAGCCCTGTGCCCACCTGTGGAATGAAACTATGTGGAAAAAACCAATGATGTGCAACTATGGAGACTGTTCTGGGCCCTCCGCCTTCTCTCTGTCTCTGTATCTATCTATCTCTCTCTGTGTCAAAAACAATAAAAATAAATCTTAAAAATCAGAGAGGGAGAAGCCGGGATGGCTCAGTGGGTTAAGCGCTCACTTTGCAGCGCCAGGGACCGAGGATCGAGTCCCGGCTCCGGCCCATGCAGAACCACATGCTGAACTGGGAGCTCCCCCGGCTCAGTTCTCTCTCTCTCTCTCTCTCTCTCTCTCTCTCTCTCTCTCTCTCTCTCTCTCTCTCTCGTCAAAAATAAATAAATAAATAAATAAATGTTTAAAAAAAAAAATCAGAGAGAATTTGTTAGAGATCACCTTTAGTTGAAGTACACAGAGCCAGACCCAAGTGACCTTGACAAGAGAGGGAGCCAGAGGAATACATATCTGATCACTGTTTTTCACCCTCCAATTTTCTAGCAGGGCTCTGAACTGGCCAAACCCAGCCAGGAACAGAGAGCTGAGGAGCCTGCTGCTGTGTCCATCCAGGCCAGCTCACCAGGGCTGGGGGGTGGGACTGGGTCTGGAGAAGATCCGGAAGGCAGCCCACAGTGTAGAGCACCTCAGCATCGCGGATCAGGAGGGATACCTATCTATAGTTCCAATTTCACTGTCCCAATAAAAAGCTGGGAGGATACAGGAGAGCAGGTTCAGATTTTACATAGTTCCCTTCTTTTTCCCAGTATTATCTTCATTGTAGTTGTTATTGGAACACAATCACAAGGCCTACGGTGCCTGGAAGTTGTTAGAGGCCAGGCCAAAAGGAAATCCTAGTCTCTATACTCAAGAATAACTCAACCTACCTCTATTTTCAGTTCTGGACAGTGGGGAAAGTCAACTGGCAAAACCAACAGCCATTCTTAGAGTTTAGCCTTGATTAAGGGGTTCAGTAGTCACCTAACCCTACTATGCTACCATGTGCTGAGGATACAAGTGTGGACAACAGCCCTTCTGCTGCTGCTGGGAACATGGTGCAATGGTTTTAAGAAACTCTAAACAAAAATGCACTGGGTCAGAGGCTAATCCTAGCTTATGCTGCTAGTGAAAATCAGGGTGTGTTACTTCAGTAGAGTTCATTGTTAAATCAATAAACCAAGAGAGAATTTTGCTGTTGTCCAAGGCGTACTCATATACTGTTACAGGAAAAGAGGATCCTTGGTTTCACACAAGAAAAAATTTAGCATGAGCTGATACAGAGTTTAAAAGTGAAAGTAAGTTTATTCAGAAGAGTTAAGTCAGAAAAGAAAGGCCATCCCACATAGCAGTGATCTCTAATCTCTAGTAGAAGAGAGATCCCCTCCACTGTTTCTTATTCCACGGAAAACTTGGTATGGGAAACTTCTGCAAGGTACAAGAAAAGGGGCAGATTTACCTTTAATTTTCATAAGGTTCAGCCTGTGGCTCCTATGTAATGGGTTTAAGTTCAGGAATGGTCATAATGGAATCTCTTTGCTCAATAGGTTCCAGGTGGTCTGTTCTGTATGATTAACGTCTGCTTGAGTTCTGTGTCTTGGCAGCATGCACATAGCAGGCTTGGAATTCAACCTCCTACTTCCTTCTGTAAAAAAATGTCCTCATGCCCCTTTCCTGTATTAATACCATAGGGAGATAGTAAGGTAAATAGTCTCTGGGTTTGGAATTAGCCAGATGTGGACTCAAGTTCTGCTTCTGCCACTTACTGTGTTGCTATGACCATGTCAACCACTCTGGAAACCTCAATTTCCACCTGTAAAATGTAAGTAGTGAAGAGTACCTTCTCATGGATAAATATTAAGTGGAAAAATAAAACACCCAGTATTTGCCACTGTCCCTGCTTCTCCGCCCCACACTCAACAGCACTCAACAACTGAGAGCTGTTGTTAATTCGCTGGGTAGTTTATAGTAAGGGATGGTTTACATAAACTGACAGCACAATGCTTGCTTCTGCTTTCCTAAGATAAAAATTTTCTAAGATTAAAGAGTCTAACCCAAATCCTTTTCAATAGTTATAGGAAAGAGTTGTAAATACTGGAGTTTTTTTCCCCCTTGGACATTGCTAGAATTGAAATAGTTGCAAAACCCACGCTTCAGTGGGTTTTTTAATTTATTTTAAAGTTATCATACCCACCAACCTCTTTTGGAGGTAAATTTCTAATGGTTTGCTGACACTGCTTTGAATACCCTTTCAGCAAGTTCTGTAGCTTCCTTTCTACTTAAAAGTTTAAGAACCATTTTAATAGGACTTCAGTGTGTTGAAAATGTTTCCAAGGCCTTTCTCTGCCTACCAGTTCATACCTCTATAGTGAGCTGGAAGCATTTCCCCAGATTCAGATAAAAAACATAAAAAAATAATTTAAAAAAACTCTGAGTGCTTAGATATCAAAAGGCATTTGTTTCTGAATAAAGAACTTTAAGGAAAACTGGGATACCACAGGGCTTCTGAAATTATTTTTCAGTTAATAATATTGTCTTCATACCTTAACACTTTTGATAAAAGCTGAAATCCTCTAATTCCTCAAAATCTTCAGATTTCCACTATACTTTTCTCACTACCCTTTCATCCTTTTATCACTCAAGTGTGAACAAATAAAAACGTCCTTTCTCCTTTTCATTTTCCAAGGCCAACTATGAGTAGAGGAAACAAAGTTCAGGCCTCAAAAACAATAAACGAGAGGCTCACAACTGCAAGCACAGATGTCCAGATGCACTGTTGGACAAGTCTTTGTTCTAAATGTGACAAGCTCAGCCTAGGAGGGAAAGTGGCTTAACCAAATTGATCAGATTCTTCTTGATATGTATTTTTTAAGATTTTATTGGTTTTGACAGAGACACGATGACAGAGTGAAGAGGGAGGGCCCAGAGCAGTCTCCATAGTTGTATGTCATCAGTTTTCAACATGGTTTCATTCCACACAGGTAGGGAGGGGTCACGTAGAGTGGGATCTAGGCTGCAGGCCTCCTGCATGGGAGGCATGCCTCCTCAAACCAGGGGCCAAACCAGGGGGGTAAGAACCGAACTAGGGACCTCCCGCATGGGAAGGACACCAGTTCAGCATATGGGTCCTCATGGGCCAGGGCCATGATTCAATCCTCGGTCCCCGGGGCTACAAAGCAAGCACTTAACCTGCTGAGCCATCCTGGCTTCCCCTCTTCTTGATATTAAAATGGAGTAGATATAAATTTTTTCTCCAAATTACTCAGAGTTCAGGTGGCACTTAGGAAGAAGTCACCAGAAAACAAAAGTGGGAAGTGATTGAAAATATAGCCGACACCAGTCAATTTAAACATGTACTGAATGCCATCAGATCTGCACTGTCACTTAAGATGTTGCCGTGTTTCAATCACACAGCCAGTCTTGGTTCCAACATCCTTCCCCAGCCACCATCCCCTTTATCCTTCACAATCAAGCTGCAGTCTCCACTCCTTGTTCATCCAGCCTCTGCCTTCCCCATCATCACCACCAGTGACCTATGAATTACCAAAATTTCTGGAATACAGTGTTCCCTCGCCACTTCGCGCTTCATGTTTTGCGGCTTCAGTGCTTCGCGGGTTTTCCCAAAATATTCATCAAAAAATAAAAATGAAAAAATACCACCATGTCGGCAGCCACATGGCGGAAAGGAGTGTTGTTTCATGTGGATGCGCGAGAGAGAAGGATCCCTGCATGTCAAACAATGAGTTGACTCAGAGTCCATCCCACGGGCTCTCATAAAGGCGCGTGATTGGTTTCCGGTGCGACATCGACCCATGAGAAAATTCCTAGGGGCAAATCCTACTTCGCGGTTTTTCAGCTTTCACGGAAGGTTCTGGTCCCCATTAACCGCGAAAAACGAGGGATCACTGTATCAAGATTGTAAAAATCAAGGAAAAACTGAGGAACTGTGTCAGACGTTAGAGACTTGTAGGGGGTTGGGGTGGGCATCAAACATATGGTGCTGGACAGAGAACCAACTGTGGGCAGTGAACACAAAATGCAACACACAGATGATGTAATGTAGAATTGTACACCTGGAACCTGTGTAATTTCTACCAATGTCACCACAATTAATTTAAGAATTAAAAGACTAGAGACTTATTAATCAAGTGGGTTGGAAGCTATACACATTGGAACAACTGGCAACATCTGAATGAAGTCTCTGGGTGAAGGAATATATGGAAGTTCTCTGTACCATTCTTGCAACTACTTATTTGGAAAATAAAGCCAGAGTGGGAGCTATTGAGAAGAGGGTCAATGGGGAACTTCACATCACTTTCCAGGACACATGAGCAACTACATACACAATTTTAGTTAAGTTCTGATTTGGATGGTAGGAAAATTGTATACCATCCTTTTACCAAGGGAGGTTATTGTACAGTACTGTACTGTTGAAATTCAGGATATGTGACTTTGTTTAGAGAAATGACCTAAACCATTTCTAAACTAAAGTTACCCAGCAGAAAGATGAGCTACTTAAAACTATCAGAAGCCAAAGTGAAATTAGAAGAGAGGAGCATTTCACTTTCATCAGAAACAGTAGGTCACTTAATCTAGAAGGGCTGTAAAAGCATGCCTGGGAAGGTCTGAATGAGTGGGGCGGATATCTTTTACTCAGATGAACATTAAGTCTTAGATAAGCTGTTACACAGTAAATAACTCCATATGATTTTTTAAATGTTTTATGCTTTTTAAGCCTATCTCATTACACCCGAGAATCATACCACAAAATTGTAAAGTCAGTGACTGTTTAAATTCCAAGCACTATTGTTTTTCTTTTTCTTGACTGGATTTTGAATCAATGTTCTACTAAAAACCAGTTGATTAAGTGGAGCAAATAGTCTAAAGGAGTCCATTACACAGTTAGGTACCAAGGAATAATCAAACACTCATTGGGTTAATGAAAAAGGAGGCCATGTACCTCAATAAGTGCATTTCTCCATTTGGATCAAATAGACCACCTGGTCCCAAAGGTCCTCAAATTTTTTATTTTTATTAAAGACTTATTGTTTGAGAGAAGGTGGGAGAGAAAGAGAGAAGGGGGGAGGGCCCAAAGTCTCCAGCAATGTGTACCGTAAGTTGTGATACAGTTCCATTTCACACAGGTGGAGGTGGGGCTGCGCAGAGCAGGAACCTACACCATCTCAGCAGTTACCAGTTGCGCCAGTTCAGCACTTGGGTTTGCATGGGCGAGCTGGGGTTTGATCTCCAGACCTCGGGTTGCAAAGCATGCACTCAACCTGTCGAGCTATCCCAACATCCCCAGAAGATTTAACATGCTAAGGCTAATTCACATTCCAGCATTCACAAAGAAAGACATTCTATTTGTTAATAAAACTCACTCAATGGATAACTTAGCCATTCATCTTCATGTTTGTGAAACTGGATAACACATAGGAAACATTTCTCATTTTTATTTCAACATCTAAAATATTCACAGATGGAGTATTATGTTCATTGACATCTCCATGGAAGATGTACCAAACAAAGCATACAGGTATTCCACAATTACAGAATTACATTTGCGAGTACGTGAATGTTTACCCCTAGAGTTTATCTGGAAAAACACTTGAAAACACACACACATACACAAAAAAACTTGAGTGTTTCATTGGATTAATTTCCATAAAGTGAATGGCAAATAACATCGGAAAGATGGCTTAAAATATTAGCAAGCACTTTAATATTTCAAACCTTTATAGTACTCTTCTAACATACCTCTGACAGGAACAATTAACTCTTAATTCTTTTCTCAATAGTCAAGGCCAAGATGTACATACTTTTTGTTTTCATTAAGTCTTTTTTTCCCAAAAACATTATGTAGAATATGTTGGTCATCACAGGATCTTGACTAATTAATGAGGTAGGATTATTCTTCAAAATAAGTTCTTAAGCATTTATGAAGCAAAACAAAAGAAAATAATCAAATTATAGTTTTTCTCTTTTAGTGGTGGTTCTTTTTAATAAAATGCCAAGAACACTACAAATTGGTCAAATGCTGCTTGTACTTTAAGACAAAGAGTAAAGCCCCATTAGAAAAACCCTGTTAAGAGTACATTTAAAGGTTGGCATTAATTTAATCCAGTTTGGCATTACAAAGAAACGCTTGACCCAAAATGCCAAGCATTCTTTCTGAAGAAATCTTACTAAGAAGAGAGTTTAAACAGGAAACAAAAATACCCTATATTTTCAGTACATGTTAATTTGACTTACTTAAACCAGTTCACATTCTTTCCCATACACAAAAATATTAATTTCTATATATTGCATATCCAGTAATGTTTAATTGAATTTAGCAGTCAACTTACCAAATTTTGCCAGGGAAACACTCCTTATGTGAAGGTTTAATGACATAAACTAAATACCGTAGCTAGAAACTGCCTAGTCAGGGGTGGTGAACCTTTTGGCAATTGAGTGCCAAAGTTTATGAAATAAGAGTATACTCGCTCGACTCGCGTGCCAACCCATCGAGATAGAGGTATCGATTATTTTTATGTCTATAAAAGCATAAACAATAATTTTTTAAATGGTATTCACAGCTCTGCGTGCCGAAATAATTGCTCCGTGTGCCACTTTGGGCACGCGTGCCATAGGTTCGCCACCCCCGGCCTAGGTAATAGATTTCAGCACCATCTCTGTATTAGCAGATTGTTTCAAAATGTATACACCCCTTAAATTCATATAAACCTAGGAAAGTTAACCATTATCGCCTCCTCTAGCTACACCAAAAACTAAGTTCTGTGTTCTAACTACCCTTTCTGCATAGATAAGGGATACTTTACAAATCTCCCCAATAGGGCACATTTCCAAAAAGGGGAAAGTTATCAAACAAGTATAATTTGTCTAAAATATGTTGTTTTTAACACTTTGGTACCTATTATTTAATGAAGGCTAAAATATCAGCAGAGTTATTTCCTAAATTATGTACCTATTAGGGTTACTGCTAAAAATACTAAAAAAAAATCATCTTAAAAAGGTAAAAAAAAAAACAAAAACTAAAACAGCTGCCAGGTAAGATAAGCAGATGGTTTCAAAATCAAGTCTTTGACAATTCTACCATAAAATGTTCTACTAAATGTAGTAATCAAACATGGTATAATAGCATAACTCTCTGATGTGGCAGTAACTACTTGAGGTTAGCTACCAAAAATAATTTGTCAACTAGATTTTTTTTTTATGCCTTTAAACCTTTTTTACTATTGTATCTAGAATTGTGTTCTATCAGTATGATCAAAATATCATGTTATCATTTAGTTTGAAGAGAATTCACCTTCACTGTCTTCTTTAACTTCAGTTATAGTTCCCTTACATTCTTTTTTCCTAAGGCACACCACACCTATTTATTGCTACAAAGCCCCTGAAATCTGTGCCTCAACCTGCTCCTGCTTTATCACTACAGTTCAATGAAAGTCATTTCGGAGTGCTAGCTAAAACTTAGTAACACTTAGGTTCAGTAGATTAACTGCAAAAGAACCAAGTCTACTGAAGCAAAGGTCAAAAAACACAAGTATATGCTCTTTCCTCTAAAAACTGACCACACTACACCTACTATGACAGTAAAGCCCAGTGATATCTCTGGCAATATATAATCCATAGTCAATGTTATAGAATAAAATAAAATGTTAGACCAATAAGCTTTCACAACTTTTATTAAATCTTAGTCTAGTTTACGGTAACAGTATCTGATTTCATAGACATCATCCTATGGTGAACTTGTTTAGTAGGTGAAAGCAAATCAGACATCTAAGTCATTATTTTCTGCAGACCAAGCAATAAGATAACTACACAGAACACTACAAGTAATGACATACACTTACTTGCTCAGTTTTCATACAAGCCATGTTGTTTATCAAACTATATCTCCTAATATTTAATACAATAGTATTAGTAATTGTAGTTCTCATATATTTTAATTACAAGTACCTTATTGAGATATCTAACATTTTAACAGTTTCACTGACTTTCCAGATTAGCATAATATATTCAAGAAAAAAAGCAAAAAGTGAAATGAAAACTGAACATGATTAAAGGAAAATGAAGTAAAGACAAAAAAGGAGAAAGTGTAATGTCACTAGGGTAGAAAAATCAAAGTCTAGGCATTTGATTGGAAAAAAATAAACTATGGATTTCATAAATCAAAAGTTTATAAATTCAATAGAACACAAATGCTTTTGAATGTAAAAGTCAAGTTCAAATTAAATGTCAATAAACCAGTAATTACTTTCGGCCTTAAACAGCATCAACTCTTCTGATCAAAGAAGGCCACAACAGTTAAGATTGTATTACTTGATTTTATTTTACACTAGGTGGTGGGCACAAAGCAATCCTCTTTCATAAAGTTGACAATTAGCTTCACTCAGAACATTTTTTAATAATGAACATGTAAAAAAAAAAGTATTCTTACAAATTCTTCTGCAATCCAAATATACAACAGCTTGGAAAATAATGTTTAGAAAACAAAAGCCAATGTAAAAAGACAGAGTAAAACAACCAGAACAGTGCAGGTTTTATATGGCTCTGATTTTACAGTTTTCTTACAGCATCATCAATGTCAGAAATCTGTTCCTTCAGCTGGCTCCATTGCTCAGGATTTAAAGAAATACCTAAAACAAAGTTTTAAAAATCAAAAGTTTTAAAATCTATTTAAGCTTTCTTGAAGATTTTCATACTTTCAACTACAATACTATTTTATCAAAATTGCCATTTTGAGTGGCAAGAACGGTATAACAGTGAGAATAAAATCTCTTTAATTACTTACAGTCATCACAATTACCTGAGCATATTAATTTTATATCCAGTTTTACTTCTGACATACATACTGCATAAAACATATTACACCAATGAGAACAAATAATGACCTGAAGATGAATCTCACAAATGCTTGCAAACTAGCAGGCAGTAAGTGGCCAGGTCCAGATTTGGTATGTGACATCCCATTTCTACATCCAGTTGGTTCCAATATTTGCTCAAAATTCCCGTAGGAATTCAAAGTGAACAACTTTGTGCCAAGTTCTTCCAGAAGCATTAATTTCACTTTGGAAAAATCCCTGGGATATGATCCATATAGACTTCTTAGAGAATGTACATACTGGCTAAGAATGCATTCTCAGAAGTCATCCTGTCAGGGTTCAAATCCCAGCTTCACTATCACTAACACTGTGACCTTAAAACAACTACATCAGGGAAGGAGACTGGGGAGGGGAGGTGGGAGTGGGCACCAGCCTTATGGACATACTCAATAGTTTGGTGGTTATTTGAGGAAAGGGAAGGAGGGGGGAGGGAGAGTGAGGAGGGGAGGTGTGAGAGGACACCAGCATTATGGTGGTGTCTCAATAGTTTGGTGGTTACCTGAGGGAAGGGGAGGAGGGGGGAGGGGGAGAGGGAGGGGAGGTGGGAGAGGGCACCAGCATTATGGACACTCTCAATAGTTTGGTGGTTACCTGGGGAGGGGAGAGGAGAGGGGAGGGAGAGTTGGGGCAGGGGGAAGCAGGAG
>PVKE010048326.1:0-11625 GCA_004027555.1 Craseonycteris thonglongyai | reverse complement strand
GCTGAACTGGGGAGTGCCCCCAGTTTGGTTCTCACTGGGGTGAGACCACGGCCCAGTTCTTGCCCTGTGCAGCCCCGCGCCCACCTGTGGAATGAAACTATGTGGAAAAACCAATGATGTGCAACTATGGAGACTGTTCTGGGCCCTCCCCCTTGTCTCTGTCTCTGACTCTCTCTCTCTCTCTCTCTCTCTCTCTCTCTCTCTCTGTCAAAACCAATAAATAAATCTTTAAAAAAAAAAAAAAGAATAGGTGTTAATTCTTTTTTGAACGTTTGATAAAGTTCACCTGTAAAACCATCTGGCCCAGGACTTTCAGTTTGTTAGGAGCTTGCTGATTACTAATTTGATTTTGTTAATTTAATCAGCCTGTTCGAATTTTCTATTTCTCCTTGATTCAGTCTTGGAAGAATATACATGCTTCTATGAATTTGTCCATTTCTTCCAGACTGTCTAATTAGTTGGTATATATTTGTTCATAATATTTTCTTAAAATTGTTGTATTTGTGTGTTTTTTTGTTGTCACTTTTTGTCTTTTATTTCTGATATTATTTATTTGAGTTCTCTTGATGAGTCTGGTTAAATGTCAATTTTATTTATCTTGTCAAAAAACAGTTCTTAGTTTCATTGATCTTTTTTATTATTATTTTTTAGCCTTTATTTAGTTTATTTCTGCTCTGATCTCTATTATTTCCTGCCTTCTACTAACTTTGTGCATTGTTTGCTGTTCTTTTTATATTTCCCTATGTGTAAGGTTAGATTGTTTGAGATTTTTCTTGTTTCTTTAGGTAGGCCTGCATTGCTCTGAATTTTTCTCTTAGGACTGCTTTCACTGTGTTCCATAGATTTTTGGGTCATTGTGTTTACATTTTCATTTGTCTCAATTTTTAATTTCTTCATTTATCTCATTCTTGAGCCATTCATTATCAGTAGCATGTTATTTAGCCCCCAAATGTTTGCATATTCTTCAGTTTTTTTCTTGTAATTGATTTCTAGTTTCATAACATTGTGGTCAGAGAAGAAGACATTTGATATGATTTCAATCTTCTTAAATTTATTTGAGGCTTGTTTTGTGGCCTAATATGTGGTCTGTCTTGGATAGTGTTTCATATGCACTTGAAAAGAATGTATATTCTGGACCATTGGGGTGAAATGCTCTAAAAATATCAATTATATTTATCTGTTCTATTGTTTCTTTTAAGGCCTCTGTTTCCTTGTTGATTTTCTGCCTGGAAACTTTGTCCATTGGTGTCAGTGGGGTGTTTAAGTTTCCTACTATGCTTGTGTTACTGTCGATCTCTGCCTTTATGTCAGTCAGTATTTGTTTCATATATTTAGATGCACCTATGTTGGGTTCATAGATGTGCACTAGTGTTATGTCCTCTTGTTGGATAGATCCCTTTATCGTTAATGCAATGCCCTACTTTGTCTCTTATTGTAGTCTTTATTTTAAAGTCTATTTTGTCCAATATAAGTATTGCTATTCAGCTTTCTTCTTGTTTCCATTTATGTGAAATACCTTTTTTCATCCTTTTACTTTCAGTCTATGTGTATCTTTTGATCAGAGATCAAAGGTGGGGCTCTTGTAGAGAGCACATGCATGGGTCTTGTTTTCTTATTCATTCAGCTACTTCATGCCTTTTGATTAGAGCATTTCATCTAGTTACATTTAAAGTGATTATTGATAGTCACATAGTTATTGGCATTTTATCATTCATATTTATCTTTTTTTTGTTTGTTTTTCCCCTTTTTCTTAAAGATGTCCTTTAAACCCCTGGTCCCCAGCTGTTTTGGCACCAGGGACTGGTTTTGTGGAAGACCATTTTTCCATGGATGGTGGTGGCAGATGGTTTCTGGATGATTCAAGCATATTATATTTATTGTACACTTTATTTCTGTTATCATTACACTGTAATATATAATGAAATAATTACACAACTCACTGTAATGCAGAATCAATGGGAGCCCTGAACTTGTTTTCCTGCAACTAGATGGTTCCATATGAGACAAGTACACAGTGTGGGAAAGTGGTGTGGACAGAAGTGGTAAATAAAATAATGGTCCAGCCATGTGCAGACTAAGATAAGTATCAGATTCTGACTAAAAGCCTGCCCCCAGATGCAGCTTCATTATCACTTGCTACTCAATGAGAGGGTTTTGATTTGAGTCTGCAAGCAGTTGATTTATTATGGTCTCTGTGCAGTCAAACCTCTTTGCTAATGTTAATCCTTATTTGCAGCTGCTCCCCAGCACTAGCATCACCACCTCAACTCCACTTCAGATCATCAGGCATTAGATTCTCATAAGGACCATGCAACCTAGATCCCTCACAAGTGCAGTTCACAATAGGGTTCTTGCTCCTATGAGACTCTAATGCCTCCGCTTATCTAACAGAAGGCAGAATTGAGGTGGTGATACAAGAAATGGAGAGGCTGCTGTAAATACAGATGAAGCTTCGCTCCCTTGCCTGCTGTTTATCTCCTGCCATGTGACCAAGGTCCTAATAGATCACGGACCCAATACCTCTGCTTTAAACTCTTGTATTATTGGCTTGGTGGCAATTAATTTCATTAACTTTTTGTGTGTGTGTGTGGGGGGTGGAAATGGGGAGTCTGGGAAGATTTTTATCTCTCCTTCAAATTTAAATGATAACCTTGTTGAATAGAGTAGTCTTGGTTGTAGGCCTTTGTTTTTCATCACTTTGAATATTTCCTAGAATTCCCTTTTGGCCTGCAAAGTTTTTATTGAGAAATCAATCAGCTTATAGCCTTACTGGAGCTGCCATGTAAGGAACTAGTTCTCTCTCTCTTGCTGCTCTTAGGATTCTCTCTTTGTCTTTAATGTTTGCCATTTTAATTATGATGTGTCTTGGTGTGGGTCTGTTTGGATTCATCTTGTTTGGGACTCTCTGAGTTTCCTGGGCTTTATGTCTATTTCCTTCATCAGGTTATAGAAATTTTCAGTCATTATTTCTTCAAATGAGTTCTCGATCCCTTTCTCCCTCTCCTCTTCTGGTATTTCTATGATGTGAATGTTGTTATGCTTATGTCCCAAACGTTTCTTAAACTATCTTCTTTTTGCTTTTCCAGTTGGATGTTTTCTGCTACCTTGTCTTCTAAATTGCTGATTTGATCCTCTGCTTCATCTAATCTGCTATTGATTTCTTTTAGTGTATTCTTCATTCCAGTTATTGTATTCTTTATTTCTGACTGGGTTCTTCTTTTATAGTTTCTATGTTATTCACTATGTTGAAGTTCTCACTAAGTTCTTAAGCATTCTTATAACTAGTGTTTTAAACTCTGTGTCTGGTATGTTGGTTGCCTTCATTTCATTTAGTTCTATATCTGGAGGTTTCTCCTGTTCTTTTATTTGGGACTTGTTTCTTTATTTCCTCAGTCTGGGTGCCTCTTTGTGTTTGCTTGTATTAGGTAGATCTCCTATGTTGCTCAGTTTTGTAGTGTGTGTCCTGTGTGGTCCATTGGCACAGTCTCCCTGATCATCTGTGCATGCAGTCTCTTGTATATGTTGTGTGTGTTCTCCTCTTGTGATTGAACCTTGATTGCTTTTAGTATGCCAGTGGGTGGAATTGACTCCCAGGCTGACTGGTTGTACAGATTGGCTATGTTCACAGTGTATGACTTGCTCTGTGGGGGATGACCTTTCAGAGGGGGATTCATCCCAATGGGCACTTATGCCTCTGGAGACCACCCTTTGGGTGTGCCTCTTGTGGGGCTAACTGGCTAGTGCTCTGGTGTGGTCTGAAGCTGGCCTCTGGGTACATTATATCTTGTGTCTGTTTGGAGAGGCTCTCATACAGACCAGTTTCAGCCTTTCCTTTGACTGACCTGAAGTACCTGATAGGAGCCACCAAGGTATGTGTAGTTAGTTACTGCCTATGGTAGGCCTGGAGGAATGTGGGGGTGGCTTCACTATGAACTGAGACTGGCTGCCACTAGTATTGGGTTTGGGCAGCTTAGAAAAAGGCCTAGGGCCCCACTAGGCCTGTTGCTGCTTGCTGGTTGACCATAATAAGGCTCAGCTGTTGAAAAAGCCTCCACAGGTACCTGGACTGGGCTGGTTGACCCAGTGTTGACAGTGTCCCTGGTGATGCAGCAACAAACTTGGTGGAGTAGAATCCCAGGGAGTCACAAGGCGTGACCAGTGATATTTACAAAGTTAATGCAGATTTAGTTGTTGCATCAGTGCTGGGCCTATGACCACTCACAAAATGCCCTAAGAATACTTAAATATTTTTACTTGCTGAATAGTATTCTACTGTTTGTCTATTGTGTGTGTGTGTGTGTGTGTGTGTAATTGAACCATTCACTAAAGATGGTTATTTGGATTATCTTTGTTTTCTGTTCTTTTGACCATTACCAAAATGCTCCTATAGTATCCCTGGCAAGTTTTAAATAACATGATACTGAGGTCATGTTGCAACATACACAACCAAAATAATGATACTACATGCAATTCTGGTAAAAAAAAAAAAATCTCAAAACACATAATAGGATAAAAAAAATTTTTTTTTCTAAAAAGAGAAACTAATGACAGGAGGGATAATGAAGATTAAATTAAACATTCCAGTATTCTAATCTGAAATAATATAATACAAGAAATGTAGAAAATTATGATTAGTATTGATAGAATGATCATGAATCTAGCAACTTTTCAAGAAGAAAATAATAAACGTTTTTAAAAGTAGAAAGATTGATTTTGAACATATCAAATGCTTTTTTACTTAGCTGTAGTAAAACAATGGACCTTGTTACCTTAAGAAGCTTTGCAAACTGGGTATATAAATAAGCTCAAGAAAGGGTTACATGATACATATAAAATACATATTATCATGAAAGTTAAATCTATAATAGTTTATTAAGGGGAAGTTAGTATATCATTCATGATATATATTAACCTTTTAAAGTCAGTGTAATGGAGGTTATATACTATCTTATTCCACAAAATATCATTTACTGCTGCTGTCAAAAAACAAAATACTAGGCTGAGTAGAACACTGATCTTGCCTAATGTGATATCACTACTGTTTTTATATGTCTCTCATCATTTCCTTCTTCCCATTTTCTGTGAAATTAAAGAGTAGCCTTTCATTGGCCCTTAAATTTTAAGGATGGATATTGATACAAGTAATTCTTACTTATGGTCTGTTTGCTGTAGACTTTTGAATATGCATTGTCCTTTTTATGTTAAATCATTACATAATTTTTCATTATGTTCACATATGTCTGGATTTTTGTACGTTTATAAGAGCCATTTTTGTGTAATCAGCAGACAAGATAAAACTTAATTTCTTCTAGTTATAATTGTTTTTGCATTGTTGTAATTATTTGTGTATGTATTAATATCTTATTACAGACTCTAGAAGATACAAATTCATTTGGATTGCAAACTTTGGTTCATCAAAACATCATCTCTTGTGATCCACTGAATAATAGAGGAAATTCAAATCCAGTGGAAAATAGCTCAGACCAAGACACTCCATGTGTGCTAAGGAGATCATCCAGAATTAAAGCAGGCAGATACCTGAAGCACACAGATGACATATATAAGATGACAGAAATGATTTTACCAAAAATACTTGGCTGTAAGAATACAAATAATGACTCTTCAACTGAGAATTTCAGGTATGCAGACCTTATAGATCAGTCAGTGGTCTCTAATCCCCGGGCCATGGACTGGTTCTGGGTTCTGGTGTGTGGCCTGTTAGGAATTGGACTGCACAGCTGGAGATGAGCAGCAGGTAAGGGAGTGAAACTTCATCTGTATTTACAGCCTCTACCCATTGCTTGCATTACTGCCTGAGCTCCTCCTCTTGTCAGATCAGTGACAGCATTAGATTCTTATAGGAGCGTTAACCCTACTGTGAACTACACATGCAAGGCATCTAGGTCGTGTGCTCCTTATGCCTGAGAATCTAATGCCTGATAATCTGAAGTGGAGCTGAGGCAGTGATGCTAGTGCTGGGGAGCAGCTGCAAATACAGATTAACATGAGCAGAGAGGTTTGACTGCATTATTGTGAGTTGTATAATTATTTTATTATAATTACAATATAATAATGATAGAAATAAAGTGCACAATAAATGTAATATGCTTGAATCATCCTGAAACCATCCCCCCACCCCTGGTCCATGGAAAAATTGTCTTCTATGAAATCAGTCCTTGGTGCCAAAAATGTTGGAGACCGCTGTTATAGATAATTCTATGCTTGGGACATGTGAGTCAGCATACAGTTACCCCTAAGAACTTTAGTTTTTAGTGTTGTTACTTTTTTATTTTGCAGTTGCTTTTATTTTAAATTTAGAAAACTCTTACTTTTTTATTTTTAAGGCAAAGTAATGGTAGTTTTGTTGTAGTTCAGCATAATGCTAATTTTCTTATTTTTAAATAAGGTTTAGTTAACATCATCACCACACATAGTTATATTTTTCTTCTGATGAGAACTTTTTAAGGTTTACTTTCTTAGCAAATTTCAAATATACAATACAGTATTGTTAACTATAGTCAGTATGCTGCACATTATATCCTTATAACTTAATTATCTTATTACTGGAAATTTATACTTTGTGACCACCTTCATCCACTTCACCCATTCTCTACCGCCCACCTCTGTCAACCACTAGTTTGTTCTCTGTATCTATGAGCTTGGGTTTTGAAAAATTTTTTATTAATATAACTTTATGATATAAATAAAATTAATTGATTTTTATGGTTTTGCATTACAAAAGTTAGTATTATTCATAACCACCCATACCGAGACCTGTCAAATACTATGTTTCCTATGAATTGTGTTTGTTAACTTCATCATAATGTTGGTGGAAATAATCATTCATGTTGGAAAAGTTCCCACCTTTATTTCAGACAGTGGGTCACAGGTTCACCCAACAAAGCAGCCTGTGTAATTGGTACTAAAATCACAACTTTTAACTAGCATCCTTTTTATACACAAAAGAAAACTTTAATGTTCAACATAAACCTTAACTGTGCCCTTGAAAGGCATGCATTTGAGAATAGGAATGCTGAGGAATCTCTGACTAACTACTTAATATTTAAGTTATGTTCTTTCTTGTGTCACCTGTAATAACTGCCTACTTGTATTAATGAGTTGGTAACACAATAAGAAACAGTGGTGCCCTTTCAAAGCCATAAGTGGTAGCAGTGAGTTGATTTATGATCTAAGGCTTACCTTTCTCAGTTACTGTATCACATGACATGCTTCTCTTTCCCCACCCCTACTCCTTCTATTGCTCCATAGCTAACATCTAAGCCTCTGGGACTTCTTTTCCTTTATCCAGACAGCATCATTTGCTGTTTTGTGAAAGTATCACCCCAACCCAGTGATCCAGAATTTGGAGTTCAGGTTTTTTTTCTTAGATGCCACATATAAGTGAGTTCATACAGTATGTGTCTTTCTCTGTATGACTTATTTCACTTAGCATAATGCCCTCAAAGTTCATCTGTGTTGTCCCAAGTGGCAGGATTTCTTTTCTATCACTGAGTAATATTTCATTGTATATCTACCACATTGTTTTTACCTATTTATCCACCCATAGGTTGCTTCCATTCTTGGCTATTGTAAACAATGCTGCAACGAACATGGAGGTGCAGATATCTTTTTGAGTTAGTGATTTTGTGTTTCCTTTGGATAACTAACCCAAAGTGGAATTACTGGATCATATGGCGGTTTCATTTTTAATTTTTTGAGAAAACTCCATAGTGTTTTCCATAGTGGCTATACCCATTTACATTCCCATCAACAGTGCAGAGGTTTCTCTTTCTTCATTCTCAGCAGCACTTGACTTTTTGATAATAGCTATTCTAACAGGTTTGAGGTGTGATATCATTGTAGTTTTCATTTGCATTTCTTTTTAAGATTTATTTTATTATTGACAGAGACAGAGAGAGACAGACAGAAAGAGTAGGACCCAGAACAGTTTCCATAGTTGTATGTCATCAGTTTTCATCATGGTTCTGTTCCACACAGGTGGGTGGGGCTGCACAGGGCAGAAACTGTGCTGGGGGGCTCCTGCATGGGAGGCATGCCCTCATTGAGTGAGGTGCTAAACCAGGGGCAAGAACTGAACTGGGGTCTCCTTCATGGGAAGCACACCTCATTTCACCCTATGGGTCTGCACGGGCCAGGGGTGGGATTTGATCCACGGTCCCTGGGGCTGCAAAGCAGATGCTTTACTCACTGAGCCATCCTGGCTTCCCCTGCATTTCCTTGATGGGCAGTGATATTGAGTATCTTTTTGTATACCTCCATTGGCCATTTGAATGTCTTTTTTGTGAAATATGTCTTGTTAGTCCCTCTCACTTTTTTTTTCCCCAAGATTTATTTTATTATTTGAGAAAAGGTGAGAAAAAGAGAGACAGACAGAAGGGGGAAGGGCCCAGAGCAATCTTCATAGTTGTACATCATTAGTTGTGACATAGTTTCATTTCACACAGTTGGATGTGGAACCACGTAGGGCCACATGGGGCGGGAACCAAACAAGAGGCCTCCCGCATGGGAGTGGAGAACCTTCGCCACCATCACAGTGGTTACCACTTGTGCCACAGTTCAGCATATGGGTTTGCATGGGCTGGGGCCAGGATTTGATCCCTAGACCTCACTCACATTTGCAAGGCAAGTGCTCAATATGTGGAACTATCCTGGCTTCCTCCTCTCACATTTTTTAAATCATATTCTTTTTTGCTATTGAGTTGTATGAGTTCTTTATATTTTTTGAATATTAAGCCCTTATCCGATACATGAATTCAAATATTTTCCTCCATTTAGTAGGTTGCTTTTTTCACTTTATCAATGGCTTCCTTTGCTCTGCAGAAGCTTTTTAGTTTAATGTAGTCGAACTCGTTTATTTTTTACTTTGTTTTCGAATCCATAAAGTAATTGCCAAGACCATTTTGAAAGTGCTTACCCTTTATGTTTTTTCCTATGAGTTTCTTGGTTTCAGGTCTTACATTCAAGTCTTTAATTCATTTTAATTTTTGTGTATGAGGTAGGATCACAGTCCAGTTTCATTCTTTCACATGTGGTTATCTAGTTTTCCCACCACCATTTATTGAAGAGACTATTATTTCAGCACTGTATATTTTTGGCTCCTTTGTTATAATTTTTTTTTCTTTATCATAAATTAATTGACCATACGTGCATAGGTTTATTTGCAGGCCCTCTGTTCTATTACATTGATCTATGTGTCTGTTTCTGTGCCATATTTTTGCAGTTTTTGATCAGTGTCATACCACGTGGCAAGTCCTTTCTTCTTGCAAAGAGATTACCTATTTTCCTTAGAAGGTAAATAGAGTGAATAGTCACATATCAACTTGGAGAGTGAGGGGCACGATACTCAGAATGCTCACACTTGTAAGTGACTACTCATAATGGAGCAAAAACCACAGGTGACACAAAGAAAAAGCCAGCAACTGTAACAACTGGCATGTCTGTCCTGGATTCATGTATAGTTTACTCAGGAGCTATCTCCATATTTAAAACTGCTATGCGGCTTGACAACAGCTCAGTAAAATATCTCTGAGTTTTAAAAATTTAGTCAAAATTTGGTATGATTCTCTGTTAATGTTTGTAGAGAACATGAAAGTTATTTTGAAAACATTTATTTTTTAAGAACACAGAATTCTGATATAATGACTAAAGGTAAAAGGAAGACTATGCATTCATCCCGACTCAAGAGTGGAGAACAGATCTGGAAAACCAGAAAACTGGCAAGCAATTATGGTGAGGCATATTTTATTTCTTTAAGTAACTTACAGAAACATAGAATTCTGGTAAGAAAAAATATTTAGAGATTCTCTATCTCAACTTTCTCATTTTACTGATTAGGAAGTTCAGGGAGGTTAAGGTTTTCCCCAGCATTATACAGCTCATTAATAGTGTAACTAGGACTTGATCTTAAACTTTTGGCTCATATACTTGTATTTTTTCCATACTTGTACTTTGGAGAGATTAGTTACAAAACCCTTTTAAAATTTAAATGTCTGACCTATATACGGTAAGACTTTGAGAAATCATACCTAGAGGAATAAGTGGAGGAAAGGAAAAAACAAAAGCTATTATTCTTTGATGGTATTTCTATATTCCTATAAAATTTTTAAAAATTACCTAAAAAACTGTCAGAAAGAAATATAAGAACCTATAAAGAGTGTTTAAGAAATAATAGGCTCTTGAGATCAGTGTCGGGGAAAGACTGGCTGCTGTACTTGTGTTTTACAGTTTTCCTGGGCTTTCCTGTCTGTTCCTGCAGGGGTGGGGTTAGTTGGGAATGACCAGGTTTGATGCAAAAGAATGAATCTGAACGTGATCTGTCACCATACACTAGAGTTAACTCAAAATGGATTAAAGACCTCCACATAGACCTGAAACAATAAACTGTATAGAAGAAAACATCAGTACTAAACTAGTAGACCTTGGGTTTGGGGAGGACTTTATGAACCTGACCTCAAAGGCAAGGGAAGTAAAAGCAAAAATAAAGGAATGGGACCTTATCAAACTAAAAAGCCTCTGCACAGCAAAAGAAACCATCAACAAAGCAAAGAGGCAACCAACCAATTGGGAGAAAATATTTGCAAACAATACCTCCAATAAGGGGCAAATAAATATATAAAGAACTAATACAACTCAACAACAACAACAAAAAAGCAATCCAATTGAAAAATTGGCAGAAGATCTAAGTAGACACTTCACCCAAGAAATCATACAAGTGCCCAACAGAAACAAAAAGATGCTCAACTTCATTAGTTATTAGGGAAATGCAAATCAAAGCCACAAGGAGATACTACTTCACACCTGCTAGAATGGCTATAATGAACAAGACAAGGAATAACGTGCTGGAAAGGCTGCGGAGGAAAAGGATCCCTTATATGCTACTGGTGGAAATGTAAATTACCGGTAGTACAATCATTGTGGAGGATAGTGTGGAGATTCCTCAGAAAATTTGGGAATAGAGCTACCATATGACCTGGCAATCCCCCCTTCTAGGTATCTACCCAAAAAACTTGAAAAACTTAATTCATAAAAACATATGTACTCCAATGTTAATTGCATCACCATTCATGATAGCCAAGTCATGGAAACAACCAAAGTGCCCTTTGATAGATGGCTGGATTAAAAAAAACTGTGCTACATATATACAATAGAATATTACTCAGTCATAATAAAAGATGAAATACTACATTTGGAACAGCTTGGATGGAACTTGAAATCATTATGCTAAGCAAAAAAGCCAGACAGAAAGGACTAAGAACCATATGACTTCACTCACGTGAAATATAAAACTGAAAGCAATGAAGAAACAAAACGTCATGGACATAGTCAGTAGTTTAGTGGTCACCTGATGGTAAGGGAGGAGAGGGGTGGGAGAGGAGGGAGTGGGAACTAAATATATAGGTATAAAAAGAAAGCTGATTCTGGGTGGTGAACACATTTTAATACATAGATGAAGTACTATAATTACAGGAACCTATGTAATTTTTACTAACCAATGTCCAATGTCATCCTAATAAATTTAACAACAACAACAAAAGAAACAACTATCCAAGAAAATTTTGAAAAGAAAAAAAAAAAAAGGCGAAGTGTGAGTCAGGCAGGAACCTG
>PVKE010048325.1:0-11625 GCA_004027555.1 Craseonycteris thonglongyai | reverse complement strand
AGTGCATAGTTATTTCTATTTTACTTTTTGACAGATAGAGAGAGAGACAGAGACAGAGACAGTTAGAGAACCAAACTGTGGGAACTCCCCAGTTCAGCACGTGGGTCCTGCCTGGGCCGGAGCCGGGATTCGATCCTCGGTCCTCATGGCCTCAAAGCGAGCGCTCAACCCGCTGAGCCGTCCCGGCTTTCCCCCCCAAACATTACTTCTTGACAGTTAAAGTCAACATAATTTTGTTGACATAATGAGAAAATCTTTCTTCTTACTGGCCACGTATTCCAAGCCTATATAGCTCAGTTGAAAAAAAAAAAAAGGTCCTTCTCATATTGCTGTATTTTAGAACATTATGTGACAGTGGAAATGATGATTCTAAAGAAATTGTGTGATTGTGAAAGAGAAAAAATTACTAAATAGATCATTAAGGACATACAGCTTTTTCAAAACACATTCTTCATCAAAGCAGCGATAAAATTTATTATTTCTCAATATGGGAAAGCTAATCTGGTCATGGCACGACTTCTGCTCTGTGAAAGGCAGAACTTTATGTTATCCAAGAAACTTGCCATGGAGCAGATGGTGAGAAGGGGAAATAAGAATCCACATTTTCAAGTGAAACATTTTTATTAGGGAAAAAAATCTAACTTCTATATGGTAATTTTATGACTTGTGAAGAAATATAAAGGTGTTTAGTTATTTTTTTTGTTTTTTCTTGTATCTTCCCATAATTGTACAACCTGGAAAAGAATTTAACTATTAATTTCCACTGTATTTTTTTACATACTGGTATGTAATTTTTGACATAAATAAGACATACTTAGAATTCAAATATACCACAAAATTTCTATATCAACTTAATATGTGTAATGTTTTTCCATGGGGTTATTTTTAACAGAACAACAAACCTTTTTAATGGAAGAACAAACTTTTCTTTGTGTATATTTACTATTAAAGTATCAGTTCTTCAATGTTGATCTCATTTTTCCTACACTTGGATGGATTTTTACTAACACACTTGCTGAACATACTTGAGAATTGAATTAAAATATCTTTATTTAGCTTCGTTTAACATATATAGAAAACACAGAAATTTAGAATTCAGCATCAAAGATGATTTACACACGGTGGTTGATACCCATTTTTCTTGATGTCTACTTCACAAATAATGATGAATAGCATTAATTATTTTTGAATTTTTATCACATTTCTATAAAGCAGGCCAATAATTTCTCTCAAATGAAACAACCTTATAAAACCTATAGAAAGAGATGAATGCCAAATACAATTGCAAGACTACAAACCTAGAATGGTATGTATAGCCTAACATGCTGGAAAAATAAGAGCTAGTGTCTGCTATAAACCAAGGTGTGCTAAATAGTAAAGGTAGGATTTGCACGATGTTGAGGGAGCCTTCATCCCCCACCAACTCCAGAATTGCTCTGTAGAATTCAATATAAATTAGAACTCTTATGTACAGAATGCTTCTGTGTCATAGTCCTTAACAGAAATTCAATACTGTCCAGTTCTTCAAATGTTCAAAATATAGAAGTTGATGATCATGAACAATATACCAAAACAAAAGCAGTAACATAGTAATGCATATTACGACCCAGGTTTTTACTTACTTCACAAAGGTGTCAAATGAACTGAGGAAGTTCTTGAGAGGCTTACAAATATTGTAATATGTAAAATCTGTCTATTTTTAAAAGTTATATCTCTGAAATTTGCACATTTCACTTTTGCTGTTTTCCCTGCTTCTCTAGACTCCCTGCAGCATTGCAGAATGGTTGAACTTTTAATTTCGTGCTCCTAGAAATCTTTATATTGTCTTTGTTGCACAAGTGCTAATGTATAATGCAGAAGGCTTAAAAAGAACTTCAAAGAATTTCAAAACCACTGCACCAATGGTTGAGTGGGTTGTAGGGAGTATACCAGTTGCCTTTAGCCACTAATAAGAACATAATTCTAACCTGGTTTAAATAGATGTCCTCACTGAGGGAAAACCATCAACTGAGCATGACAGCTCACAGGAAGGTATGAGACTACCTTCCTCAGCTTCCCGTTCAATCTCTCCCTCTTTCTCTTTCAGAGGTTCTTCTCCATGTTTAATTTTAGTTCATGTACTATGCATTTATGGAAAAGAAAGGTAAAACAACGAGGAAAAGGTGGGCAAAAAATATGAAAGATCAACTAACTGATTACCTTTTATATGACCCCATATGTTACATGATAACACAATTTGTGATAATTACTCAAGAAAATAAATAAGGCAAATGCTTGAAGCAATATATTTTTTTGCATGTATGAGAATTGTTTGATTGATAAGCAAATCAATCAAACTGAATTTACCAAAAAAAGTGTATATTAGCATACTTCTGACAGCTCAATTGAGAAAAAAATAATTAAAAATATTTGCCATAACAATGGTTTACATTTATCTTAATACACCAGTTGCATATTTGAATACATGACATGTTTTATCTCAAAGACCTTCAAAATGGATACATTTAGGTGGCTATAGCTTTAGAAAAAAGACCAAAAATTGTAAGGGACTTTTATTTTATAAAGGTGGATGGCTAGAAGACAATATTCTTTGGTAGTACAGAGAAAAAAAAAGATAGATAATAAGATATATTTAGAATTTAGGCATAAGACATAGAATTTCTAATAACAACTTAATTATGTTTATGCTTTTTTTCCTGAGATTGTTTTCTTAATGAAAAAACAAAAAGGTTTTCTCTCTTCTCTAGATAAGATTAAGCTTTATGTTTTAATATTAATAATTTGCTTCTCCTTTCTATGTAACTTATACTTCAGTTTTGTGCTCAGTAAATGCTATTAGTGTTGTAATAGTACTCATCTTTCAACGATTCATAGAAATATTTTAAATTAATACCAAATAATATAAAATTAGTATAAAGCAATCAAATATTGTGTTTTGAGAAAATTGTAGTGAATAATGTATGAGTGTGTGTATATATACACACACATATACATATATATGCATTTATTTGTAAGTAGATAGCTATAAAGATGAAAATTATAGTTACATATTAATTATTCATGTTAAATACTGGTTGGTAATACATGCCAGAGATTATTCCAATTACTGGGAATAAAGATATACAAACTGCCTGCCTTTTAGAAGCTTATATCAAATGCTTGAACTGCATCAATGAGTACAAACTATGTACACAGAGGTCAAATTTATTGTTTCCGGTATTCAACAAACCCAGCAAAAGGTGCTAGTCATTTTACACATTAATGAGAACACTAGAGCAATAATAAGTATTTAAGATTATTTACCTTGCTATAAATGAGCAACAGTCCAAGATTCAAAACTTTCCTTATAGAAACTTAATACTTCACACATTTTAAAATATGAGCTTTGTTTGTAAATGAATTAATCAATATTCTTAGTGGTACATTTTACTTACATTTATATTAGTGGAATTTGACCCCACTAAAGAATAATCAAAACATTAAGTACCATAAAATGTAACTGTAAAGAAAAATAGAAAGCAGGTGAGAAAGACCATTCAAAGGTAGAAAAAGCAAAAAATTTTTGACTAAAATATTTTAAAGTAATCTTAGAGATTGCATTAGATTCTATAGCTGCCACAATAAATTATCATATATTGAGTGGCCTAGAGCAACACATGTTTACTATTTTAGAGTTTTGTATATCAGAAATCTGGCCAAGCTTTGTTAGACTAAAATCAAAATTTTCGGTGGGCTCGGTTCTTGTCTGAAAGATCTAGGAGAGAACTCACTGCCTTGCCTTTTCCATTATCTATAGGTTGTCTGCATTTTTTGCCTTTTAGCTACCCCTCCTCTATCTTCAACACCAAATCTCAATCTGATGAATCCTGGGTAAAAACATCTCCTCTGACCACAGCAGAGATAGGTCCAATTTTAATAACTAATGTGATTATATTGGTTGGGTTCATTTGGATAATTCCGAATAATCTCGCAATTTGGGACCCTTAGTTTAATCATAACTTTAAAGTCCCTTTTTCCATATAAAAGCACACATGTTTACTCTTTCTGGGGATTGGCACTCAGGTGTCTTTCGAAGAGGCCATTTTTTCTGCCTACTCCAGAATTATGTAGCCTGCTGCCTTACTGAAAGACAAATAACAAAATTAAGTTACTAGTCCATAAATAAGGTAATTTCCTCCAAGTAATATAATCAATGAGTGACAAAGACAAAAGAAAGACTTAAATTATTAATTGGATGCATATCCTTTTTAGTATTCATTTCTACAGATTTCTGATACAGGTTTGGAAGGCATTCACATGGAACAGATCTACTTTAAATATTTACCTTTTTTAAGGCTTTATAATGAAGTGTTATTTTATCAAAATGCATTCCTATTGCAACCGATTACAAATGTACACTTACATACAGTTAATGCTTTTTAATTCATACTCCCAAACCTACATCTTGTCATTTTACTTCAGAGCTAACCACTATTAGCAGCCCTTTGTACCTTTCAGCATTTTTCTACACTTTATGCGAACTATGTCATGCAAAAATTATGATTCTTTCTTTTCATACCCGTTTAACATTCCATAGTTAAATAATTTGATTAAGTATCCACTTATTGATGAACATTCATAATATTTGGTGGCCATATTCTATAAAAGGGGATTACTTGTTATAATGATATGTACTTAACTTTAATAATTTAAAACAATCAGCCATGTTCACCACTTAATTGAACAAAAACAAATCAATAGAGAAAGTTTTGATTCAAAATATTCTTAGTGATCTGTTGGAGCATTGAAACAATTATCCCTTCCTCATTCATCTCTCTCTCTCTCTTTCTCTCTCTCCATCTGTATATTTACCACAGTCTAGTGTTCTTGGGTTCCAAGAAGAAAAACAAAATGAAACATAAATATATTAGAAATGTCTGTAGTAGCTCTAATGAAATGGAAAGTTGAACAACGAGGCCCAGAGAAGTAACAAAATGAAGCTTTTTGAAAAATTTCTGTAGAGCCTACTGCAATCTTGCGCCTATAACAAGCACATCCAAGGGGGATAAAAAGCGAAATGGTGACTGGGTAACACCGAGGTGACCTTGACACATGGCACCTTTTCCTATGCAATGGAACTAGGAATGGCTGAAATCAACCCTGATGCTTAGCAGCGAAGACTATGTGCGCAGCACATGTACTTTGGCCTGCAGTAAAACACAAGCACCTGCCCTCTTGTGCAGCAGTTGTAGATCGCAGTTCATTCCATCGCTTCCCGTGCACACCCTGAGACTAGAACTGCTGGCCCCTCACGCCATTCCCGTCCTCATCACCAGCAGCCACCAGCCTTGCTGTAGTTACAAGCTGCCAATAATTCTACTCCCTTTTACGTGCGCATCCGAGACACTTGCCGAGTCACAGTTATGTCACCAGATGTTGGTTTTTGTTTTCGTCAGTGCTTGACTTAGAAAGTTGTATAAACTTTGATTTATCTGCTCCAGCTCTCCGTACTCTCCCATAACACTCTGTCACTTCTAGCACGTAGATTTAGTAGAACTTGAATTTTCTAAGGCTCTCTGGAGGGAGCGCAGTCCTGCTGACACCGTGATTTCAGACTGCTGGCCTCCAAAATTCTGAGAGAATAAGCTTCTGTTGTTTTAAGCCACCAAGGCTGTGGTAATTTGTCACCACAGCCACAGGAAACTAATAGAATTTTGCTTAAAACATCACATTTACAGAAGAGGCTGTCGGAATCGCTTATCTAAGCCAGGAGGTGGTAGGACAGCCTGAGTGAGCGTCCTTCAGTACACCCGCAACAGAAGTGTCGTTCCCAAAAGAACGCAGGGGGTTCTTAGAAAACTAATAATGAAAGAGTTCTGGGAAGGGGAATTAAGCAAAGAGACATCAAAATTCTGCTGAATTCATTAAAATAAGCTATTTATAAGTTTTGATTAATTAGCACTTGCAAAATCAACATGATCTTAGATGTAGCCTTTAGAAATAGCTTCATCAAAGCATATTACAAAAAAACTACTAAAACGGCCAAATTCTTAATAGCAAAGCCATCTATTTTATTTTGGTTTATTTGTTTTTCAGAGATTTATTTTATTGTTTGAGAGAAGGTGAGAGAGAGAGTAGGGAGGAGGGCCCAGAGCAGTCTCCATAGTTGTACATCATTAGTTGTGACATGGTTTCATTCCATGCAGGTGAATGTAGGACTGCTGGGCAGGAACTGAACTGGGGGCCTCCCACATGGGAGGCGAGAACCTTCACACCAGGCTGCCTCAGAGGCTACCAGTTGTGCCACAGCTCAGTGCATGGGTTTGCAAGGGCTGAGGCTGCGATTTGTCCTTGGACCTCTGGGTTGCAATGCAAGCATTCAACCTGCTGAGTGATCCCAGCATCCCCCCAAAGCCATCTATTTTAAAAGTAGCAGTTTGATATTATTTTACTCAAGAGTTACTAAAAATATTTTATTACTTTTATTGTATATCTGAGTGGTGTGTCTTGAGATCAACTTGATTACTCTTCTGACCCAAAAGATTTGACATTCCTACAGTAATCGGGAGGGTTTCATCAAAATCACCATTATGATCTTAGACTTACTGTTCATGGAAGTAATATTAGGTTAATCTTTAAAGAAGCTTCAAACAATTTTTATTAGTTTTGTTGATTTTGACATTCCTGTGTTTCTTACAACCCACAATTCTCTCTTCAGTTATTAAAAAAAATGCTAGTGGTTGATATAAATATCACTATAAGGACAATATTGTCATACCTTTCTTTTTCCATGCTGTCTCTCATACACCAAAATTAGTATTATTTGTATTTCCCAATTAAAAAAAAATCTTTGAAGAGAATGTAAGTCCCTCCTATACTTTATAAATTACTTATTACTTACTACTCATTTAATAACTATAGTTAGAGTCATGTAATAATATTCTTAGTATTGTCACTCATGGTATGAAAAACTTAAAGTATGTATGTCCGTCCAATCACAAATATTTCAGGATATATTTATATTTTTCTCATTATATTAAGCACTTTATTTTCAATATATTTTATAGCTTCATCTTTTAAATATATAAGTATTATACCATTAAAAAGAAAAATCTATGTTTAAATGTAAATCGAAATATTAATAAAAACTAACACCAAACCCAATTTTCTCTAAAACTCATGTTGATAAAATATTTACTTAGTTGGAATGGCAACACAACCACATGTATATAAACAAAATAATAAAATAGATATTTATAAAATCAAGTGATATACACAGAAGATATTCAATAAAGATACACACTTAACTATCAAAATACTGCCTGTAAAATTTGAACTAAATCATCAACATTAGCACATCTGAGCCAAAAATAAAATATTTTAAGTTTCCATAAATTTGAAATTATTCTCCTACCTTTAAAGAAAACGGATGCTTTAAGAAACTATGGTTTGCACTGCTCTATGTCCCAGGTAAGGGTTGTATACCTATGTTTATCCATGGAGAACTTCTTGAAAGCCATGACCTATTTTCTACTCTTCTAGTACAATCTAGTACAATTTTATAGTACATTTCTTAAGGTCAAGTGTATATCTGGTTAACAATATGGTGTGGAATCAGAGTTTTCCAACAGTCTCATGGATTTCCTTATTTCACTGAGCTGGTATCAGGATGTTGCCTTTGTTCTAGGATGCTAGGTGAAGTCCAATGCATGAGACTTGGGACACGTACCTTATTCAACCAACTTCATCTCTTTCCTATAGTGATGGTATAATACTTATAGTTTATTGGTAGTGTTTCTAAGATTTTTCTTAAAATTGACTTTATATTGATTTGAAATATCTGGGGGAAGTGTGAATTAATCTAGAATTGTTTATATACCAAGAAAATTAAACTTGAAAATAGAACTTCTGAATTCTTTCAATAAAAAGGAGGAAAACCTGAACTAAAATATAATATAGGTGTTGCAAACCTCAACTCCTAAAATACATATTTATTTTTCAAACCTAAAGAAATAAGTAATGATTTACATATTGTTTAAATAGTCCAAAGAAATAAAACTATCCTTGAAGCTAACTAGAATGTAGGAACTCACACTCATGTTTATAAAAACACATTTTTTAAAAGAATTACTTTAGGAAGTAACAATAGAGATATCCACTCAGTTAAAAAGCAGAAACATGGACTTTCGAGCCACAGATTTGAAAGACCAGGCAACACAGTGGCCTTGAAACAACAGCCTCTAGTAACTCAAACCATGTTTCTCCCCCTCTCTTGCTCGGCTCTGGCTCTCATGCTCCTCCGTCTCTGAATTTCATGTTGGAATATGTCTACTGCAAAGCTTCCATCTGTTCTGTTGAAAGTATTTCTACATTTTGTAGAAAAATAGGACCACAGACAGTTCAGCGGTTAGTCCTTAGGCTTTGACTTTTTCGTAATCAGAAAGGAATAAGAAGGGTCACTTTTAGCCTTGGTGAATGCCTCAAGGACCTAGGTACAAATGTCTCCGTGGGCTGGCTTGTCCATCCTGGAATCACAAAACATGAAGGACAGAATATGATGATTGGCTCAGCTTGTTAAATTCACCCACCCGTGTGACTGGTGGTGAGAAATGCTTCCCTAGAAAGAGGTTAAGTGGCAGACATCGTTACTTGGCAATTGTTGTGTCTCAGAGCAGAACTAATTTTCTTATGATAAGCAAATTAGAACTATATTTCACTGTGCTTCGATGATCGATGGCTTCAGAATTTGACTTACTCAAAGGAGCAGAAAACTTCTCTATATAGTATTTTGATAGTGACAGGAGAATTGCTAATTGGGGCAATTTTTATTTTTTGAGGATGTTCTAAGCAAAAGACTTAGCTATGTTAATTTCCTTTGGCACATCTTTTAGAGATTTATTTTAAGTTAATAATGTAAATAAATATAGGCCTACTGCATTTTTTTTTTTTAGCGTTCAAGGTTAACTCTTTTAATACAGGATCTGGTAATGGATTTGTACAAGGATATTTTTAGAAGATATTTTATCTATGTAGATTGGATCCATTAAAAAAAACTTATTATAGGTTTGTATTAATAGGTTTGGATAAATGACGAATAAAAATTTTCTTCCCCCGTTAGATACTTCAGTGCTTGATAACATTAATTTTTAATACAGCCCTCATTTCAATCCTTATTCATTTATTTCTTCATTTCTTGCCTTCTGAGATTGTCTATATAATATTTCCTTAGCATTATTTGCTACTTTTCTTTTTTTTCTTCAACTGGTGGGAGAAATCTCTTTTCATAGTACAAAGGACCAATCTGTCACCTTCTTAGAGATTGAGGTCAGTAGGAAAATGTTATTCCGATTAGTCTTCTAAAAACATCACTTTAAAAATCAGGGTTTTTAAAAAAGTTATTTTCTTTTCACAAAGTACAGAGCAGGAAGAATGCCTTCTTCTGATTGCCAGGTTAACAGTTTTCTCACCTTATCTTCATTATCCTCTTAAGAACTGGTTTTTAAACACCTTTACTAGCATACCTGCTGTGTGAACCCTTTTTCTTCCTTTGGATTTGATTCTGAAGGCATATCTTGAGTTTCAACATGGAACAATAGACAGTTGATAGAGGAAGTAGATAATAGTGTCCTGGAAAGATTTTTAGGACCTGACCATGTCTCTCAGAGTAGCCTTCTACCTCTCACCAGACAAGTAAAATTCAGAGATGAAAACACAGAAGTAAAAGGTGGAAGGGAAGGTGAAATAGTGAGTCACACATGATTGCTGAAAATGTGTAAAATAAGACAAAATGAACCCACCTCTTTCAAGTTTCCCATATTTGCAGTTTGTTAAAGTACTGCTATAAGTATGTACTTTTTTTTTTCTGGGCATATGCATATGTTGTTCAGATAAATATGTTTGGCATATACTAGAATTATTGTCAATTTATTTGTAATCATGGCTTCAGATAACAGACTGTTATCTTTAATTAGATTATGTTCACATTTTACAAATGTGGAATGTCATTTTTTTAGTTACATTGAAGTTTTTAATTGCATATGCAAAATTATATTACAAGACTTTGGGTGATAAAGAGGCTTTTACTATAACTAATTTAGATGCTTATTTTCCTAAGCCACACATTTTACTATCATGTTTAATTTTATTGTAAGCTTATTTTTGCTAAGTTAAAGTGATCTTTGCTTGTTTTAAGGCAAGTGAAAGTTTGCCATGGTCCATGTTGGTGGAAAGGAGAAACACACACATTGAGGAAAAAAAAAGCCTTAAAAAAAAAAAAGAAAAAGAAAACAACAAAAAAACAACAAGGGTAATACTTGATTAATCCTGCATAATTCTCTTGAGGAAACCTTGCTGCCTTAGGGATTAATTTTATAGTTACTAGAATTTTTTCACTTCCTTTAACAAGGGCCAGAATATATACCTAGGAATATGTCTGATAGGAAGCATTAAAATGCTACTATTTGCACGTTGCTGCAGAAAGGTTGTTAATGGCTACTACAACTCTTGCCTTTTCCATCTCGTTAATGAGTAATTGGGGAAATTGTAGCTGAGAACCATTGATTCAGGATAGGACTTTTGATCTGCCACTGTTCTCCTTATTTGAAGGTGGTGGTAAATCATTTAACAGAACCTTACACCGATAAAATGGGGAATGGACAATGATTCGCTAAATTAAAAAACAAAACAACAACAACAACAAAAAAAACCCATGGCTCCCACCTCTCTAAAAACACTGCTCTCTCTCTCTCCCCCAACCCCCACCCTCCACCCTCTCTGTGGACACAACAGAATTTAGTAAACATATTTCCTCACCATAGTTTCTGAAATCTCTGACTTAAGGAAATTGGGTTCAAAGTTTTTGAGAACAGAATTGCCTGAAAATTTAGAGTGCATCATAGAAAACGGTCAGTGTGGCATTAAGTAAAAACAAAATGAGGTAGACCAGTGTACACACACACAAAAATTCAGGAGTCAAAATTTGAACTTCAGTGAGCAAAGTTGAAGAACCTGAGGATGGAAAGCAGATATTGCTTTGAGACAATGAACTGCTCTATGCTTTTAAAAACAGTCATGTCACTTTTTTACTAAATATATTAGGTGTTTTGTGTGTGGGAGAAACGAATGACAAACAAGACTCTTTGATTATTATATTCACAGATGCCCTTACCACTATAATCCTTCAATCAATACAAACAGATTGACTTAAGGCAAAGCCAGAGGTACATAACCTTGTTTGTTCTAGAATCACTGATATTGCTTGGATTCTGTATGTTTGCTTTCTGGCTTGAGTAGTCTGTTAAACTTACAGGATCTTCTAATAAACAGTTAAATTTCAGAACCATGGGATGTGCAGGGGAAAAAAAAGAAAACCTCTAATAGTTACAACATGAAAGATATAGCCTTTAGCTTGTAACTTCTCTACATATACAAAGTATAGAACCATTTCTTCTGGTGATATCCCAAAAGGGATACATAAGGATTAGCATAATTTATTACATGACAGTTATCTCAAACTATTTATTATCATCATCAGGTGATACTTAGAAAACCATGTGAAACCACCATAATCTCTTACATTGAAACATATAATTCTATAAATTAAAAGGCAATATTAGTATTTAAAGAAGACAATTAAAATGAAGTGTT
>PVKE010048324.1:0-11624 GCA_004027555.1 Craseonycteris thonglongyai | reverse complement strand
TTAATTCCAGAAGGATTTGTCAGGGAAAGGCCAGTGTAAGTAGTCATACCATTGATTTATACTCTTGTCAGTGAGAAGATGTGTGGCAGGCCTTGGAGACACCTGCATATGTTAAGTCCACCACAGAATTTTAGGCTATCATATGTATGAAAATCTGATGATTCTAGACACATTTTTTAGGAATGTCAAGAATTTAGAGAGGTAGCATGTAGCATAGAGATTTAAAGAATGGAGACTCTGATAGCAGAGTTCATGGGTTTGAATCTGGGCTCTGTGGTGATGGGTGGTTTGCTCAACTCTTTGTGCCTTACTTTCCTCATTTGCAAAGTGGAGATCTCATAGTACTTAATTCAAGATGTTAGAGTGAAATGGGTTAGCACATATGAAATGCCTAGAACAGTGCCTGGCGCATGGAAAGATTCAGTAAATTTTAGCTATTATTATTGGTTCATCAGCTGAAGATGGAGATTCTGTGAAGATAGAGGAACCTTTCTTCCAGTGTGATGAGGTAGTATTTTACTGTATTGAAAGCTGTCAACTGGCTCATAAGGTATAAAAATATTTTGAGGACCACATTTAAATAAGAATGTACATTAAATCAGAACTTTATTTAAAATATAGTAAATCTTTAACTTAGCGATTTAAAAAATTTAGTTTATTTAACATCTGATTTATTCCAGAACTATAATATAATAAATAATACATTTAGTTCAATTATTTATAACAGTTAAAGTAGAGAAAGCACTCTTGATACTTGTAGCTCTTTAGTGGTCCCTCCATGCTATCTTGCTCTCCTTGTTCCTTAAATACCAGTTTTCTAGGTTTTTAAACCAGTATGGCCCTCTCACTGTCTCCTTCCTTCCCCTGATATCTCATCTGTTCTTAAGTTTTAAAAAATTGCAGTGATGGGAAGCTGGGATAGCTCATCAGTTGAGCACTTGCCTCGCAGTGATGAGGTCCAGTGTTCAATTCCTGGCCCTGGCCTATGCAAACCCCACGTACTGGGCTGTGGTGCAACTGGTAACCACCAGGATGGCATGGTGGCAAAGGTTCTTACCTCCCATGCAGGAGGCCCCTGGTTTGGTTCCTAACCTATGCAGCCCCACATCCACCTGTGTGGAATAAAGCCATGTCATAACTGATGGTGTTCAGCTGTGGAGACTGCTTTGGGCCCTCCTTCTCTATCTCTCTTGCTGTCTTTCACCTCTCAAAATATTAAAATAAATCTTTAAAAAATTGCAATGAAAAATCATTAAAATAGTGCAGATTTACTCTTTGGGGAAAGTACATGCATTATATAATGTATAGATGAAAATAAAAAGTCATCTGTAATCCTATCAACTAAAGATAACTACTGGATATGTTTTTACATTTCTAAAAAATTTTATGAGTATTTTCTATATCATGTTTTTATCTACATATATATTTTTTAATATATATTTTTTTATTTATTTTTGACAGAGAGAGAGAGAGAGAGAGGTACAGAGACAGAGACAGAGAGAGCCAAACTTGGGGAGCTCCCAGTTCAGCATATGGTTCCGCACGGGCCGGTGCCGGGACTCCGTCCCCGGTCCCCTGTCCCCGGTCCCCGGCGCTGCAAAGTGAGCTCTAACCCACTGAGCCACCCGGCTTCCCCAATCTGCGTATTTAAGAAAAGATAATAGGATCGTATTAAACAAACTGTTTTATACAGCAAGCTTGTCCAGCCTGCGGCCCTGCGGACCACATGTGACCCAGGATGGCTTTGAATGCAGCCCAACACAAGTTCATAAATTTTCTTAAAACATGAGATTTTTTTTGTGATTTTTCTTTTTTTTTAAGATTTATAAGTTTTTTTTGACAGAGAGAGAAAGAGAGACAGAGAGACAGAGAGAAGGGGGAGAGCCCAGAACAGTTTCCATAGTTGCACATCATTCGTTTTTCCACATAGTTTCATTCCACAGGTGGGTACGGGGCTGCACAGGGCAGGAACTGGGCCGGGGTCTTGCCCCGATGAGAACCGAACTGGGGGCACTCCCCAGTTCAGCATATGGGTCTGCACGGGCCGGGATTCGATCCTCCGTACCCAGGGCTGCAAAGTGAGTGCTTACACTGAGCCATCCTGGCTTCCACGCCATATTATAATTACCCTTACTTTCTCCTTTGCTCTCATAGCATGATTTTCGGATACATCATGAGGGATTCATTACACTATTATGACTATTAAATATTATTCACAGTCAAATAAAATACTGTGCTGTGGGTATTACTTTCTTGTAACTATTTTCCTGGAATTATTGCCTTATTTTTTCACTTGCTCGGTGTTCTAATTTATGTACTTAGCCGAGTGCGCTATCACTTACTGTAAAATACCTTGTCACTTACTATTTTCTGAACTTTCAGATGTTAACAATTCCATTTTCTTCCTTGTTGCTCTCCCTTCTGCAGCTCTCAGCATTTCTGCTCTCACCTGAGCCGGTTGCTCTGTAGGTCTGTTGAATTTCATACTGGAACTTTCTTTTGCTGCATTTCCGTGTTGATTCTATTTCTTAGGTCCTATAAGTTTCTTGGTTTACTTCCTTTTCTCAGTGCATTGCATGAGAAATACTTCCCCCTTTTTTCTTTCATTACATGAAAATGCCCTTTTCAACCTTAATACTTGGTAGTTGGGGCATAGGATCCTGAATAAAAAATCAGTTTCAATTGAAGATTTGCTTTATTGTGTTCCAGCATCTAGTGTGACTGTTGAGAAGTCTAGGGCCATTCTGATGACTTCCATCGTATCTAATGTTTTTTCCTCTCTAAAGCTTTTAGATTTTTTTCACTGTCTCCAATATTCTGAAGTTTTACAGTGATATATAACGTTGATATAACTACATTCATTGTGTTCGGTACTTGGTGTGGGCCCTTTGAATCTGGAGACTCATGTGCTTTAGTTCTGAGAAAATGTCTTCTGTTGTTTGGTAATTTTCCCCAAATTTGCTTGGTTCTCTTATTTTTAAAAATTTATTTTTCTCGTTGGGGAAGCTGGGATGGCTCAGCGGGTTAAGCACTCGTTTTACAGCCCCCGGGGTCTGAGTATCGCGTCCCGGCCCATGCGGACCCACATGCTGAGGCTCTCGCGGGGGGCGTGCTCCCCGGTCGGCCCCGGTTGGCGGAAGTGTGCCTCGCGTGCAGGAGGCCCCAGTCTAGCTTCCGGCCCTGCGCCATCCCCGCCCACCTGAGTGGACCGAAACCATGTCGAAAATTGATGACGCGCACTGTGGAGTCCAGAGCAGTCTCCATAGTTGCGCGTCATCAATTTTCTACATAGTTTCATTCCTTGTGGGCGCGGGGGCTGCACAAGGGCAGGAACCGGTTCCCGGGAGCCCAGGGGCCTCCCACAGGGGAAGCACGCGCCGGGCGGGAGCCGAACCATGCGCCTCCCACATGGGAAGCTGGCCCTGTTGAGAACCAAGTGGGGGCACACCCCAGTTCAGCATACGGGTCTGCACAGCCAGGGCCCAGATTCCTCGGACCCTGGGGCTGCAAAACAAGCGCTCAACGCGCTGAGCTATCCCGGCATCCCCTTGGTTCTCTCTTTTTTCTTCCCCTGGCTTAGAGAGCGAGCTCATTACAAACGGCCATTTTCCACCGGGCTGACTCCGGAAGGTGGCAAGATGGCGTCAGCCTAGTTCTCTTCTTGAGCTCTTAGACATTAGATCTTCTAGACTGGCCTGATTAAGGTTTCTTATCTTTTCTTACTGCTTTGTTCATTTGGTCTGCTTTCTGGGAGATTTCTTTCTCTTGCAAGACTTCTATTAAGTCAGTTTTTATTTCAGCTATCACATTTAATTTCCCAAAATTGATTTCTCTATTTTTTTAATATATTTTTATTTATTTATTTATTTATTTTTGACAGAGAGAGAGAGAGAGATACAGAGATACAGAGACAGAGAGAACTGAACTGGGGGAACTCCCAGTTCAGCATATGGTTCCACACGGGCCGGGGCCGGGACTCGATCCCCTGTCCCCGGCGCTGCAAAGTGAGTGCTTAACCCACTGAGCCATCCCGGCTTCCCCTCTATTTTTTTTTAATAGGCTGCTATTCATTTATATATCTTATATTTCTCATTAATGATAATTGTAAAATTATTGAAGTACAACTTGGTAAAATTACTCTCTTTAGTGTACAATTTTGACTCATATAGATAGATATAGAGACCTGTAACTACTACCACCGTGAAATACAGAACAGTTCTGTCACCTCCCCCAAATTTCCTTATGCTCCTTTAATAAGCCCCTTTTTCTCCCCCTCTCCCTAACCTTACCAAGCCAACACTGATCTATTTTTCTTTTGTCTTTTTATGAATATCACAAGTAGCCTTTTAAGTCTGGCTTCTTTCACCTAGCATAATGCATTTGCGATTTATCTAACATACTGCTTGTATCAGTAATTCATTCCTTTTTATTACTGAGTAGGTAGTCTATTATATGGACATATACCACACTTAGTTTATCTGTTCCACTAGTTCAAGAACATTTGAGTTTCCAGGTTTGGAGATTATAAATAAAGCTGCTCTAAAGGTTCATTTACAGGTTTTTGTATGAACATAAGCTTTTGTTTCTCTTGGATAAATCTAGAAGTGGAATCGTGGGGTTGTTTGCAAAGTGCATTTTAACCTTCTAAGAAACTGGCAAACTGTTTCCAAAGTGGTTTTACCGTTTTGTGTTCCCACACCAGTAGTGGATGAGGGTTCCAGTGATTCTAATAGGTGTATAATGGTATATTTCATTATGGTAGTGATTGCATTGCATTTTCTTAGTGATCAGTGATTCCGATCTGCTTGTGAAGCAAATCTTTGACAAAGTGTCTATTGAAATATTTTGTCCAGTTTTTAATTGTTAATTTGTTTTCTTGTTACTGAATTTGGAAAATTTGGCTAACATAATAATTATTGGTGATATAATTTCCCAAAGCTCTTTTCTCTGTTCCTTTTTCAGAGCATTCTGTTCTTGGATGCAACACCTTTACTTATTTCTCTGAGGCTATTTATCAACAGTTCTTTTTTTGAGGATTTCATCTGTTTTTATTTTTTGTTTGTTTCCTCTGATTCTATTCCTCTGTTTCCTCTCTTTTATACGGGAAGCTTTTTTCAAATGCCATCATTTTAGATAAATCTTGGTTCACATCCCTGATTTTTTTTTTTAAGGCTTTCATTATGTATTACTAATATGTTACCAATATTATATGACACATGCATTATGTAATAAAATAACATACATACTATAATACATATGTGATATTATATTGTAAATATAACAAATGTATTTCCACCAGCAGTGTATGAAAGTGATAGTTTCTCTAGCACTGGTTTTTTTATAAACTGTCTTTGCATTCAGTGGGGTAAAAGTTTTCTTGTTTGAATTTATATTTCTTTGACTACTAATAAAATTTAATACTTCCAGGATCTCTGATACTCCAATCTCTATAGTCATGATTTCTTTTCTGTGTTTTAACTCATCAGTGGATGACTGCTTTTTGAACCCCTCCACTTAGATGTCCTATAGGCACATCAAATTCAACATTTGCAAATAGAATTCATGCTTTAGTGACCACTCCCAACCTTGCATTTCCTTGCCCACTGAACTGCTGAAGTCAGAAGAGGGAAAGTAACAAACTCCTCCCTGTGCCTCATTCTCCATGTGTAGATTTGTCAACAGGTCCTGTTCAGTTTACATTTTATATCTTTCTTAAATATCTTTCAACTCACTTGTCCGTCTTTGCTAATGGTTCCCTAAATCAGGCCCTCTTCATCCCTCACTTGGCTTCCTGAAGGAGAACCAGGCTGCCTGGCTGGCTTCTTTTCATTCATCTCACATCTATCCTCCATGTACACAGTGCTCTGCTCTAAGACACTTCCGACCATGTTAGGCCCTTTCTTCAGAATCTTCAGTGGAAAAAGGAAGATTTAGTGTATGTGGAGGATAGTCTGTGACTTGACCAAGCCTCATCCTTTGTTGCTTCATTGATTTGTTCATTTATTAAAAAAATATTGAGTCCCTGCTGTGTTTCAGGCACTCTCTGGGATGTAGCCACAAATAAATCAGATATGGCCCCTGCCCTGAGGTAGCAGGGAAGGTAGCCAGTGTATCCGTGAGAGAAGTGTTTCAAAAGGGAGCAAATAAATATGATCTGGTCTGAGGGGTCAGAGAAGGCTCTCTGATGATGTGACAGTTAAGCTTAAAATTTTTTTTATTTTTAAATTTAAATTTAATTTAATTTAATTTTTGACAGAAAGAGAGAGAGATACAGAGACAGAGAGAACTGAACTGTGGGAACTCCCCAGTTCAGCATGTGGGTCTGCCTGGGCTGGAGCTGGGATTCGATCCTCGGTCCTTCAAAGCGAGCGCTTAACCCGCTGAGCCATCCCGGCTTTCCCTTCTTTTTTTTTTTTTAATTGTTAAATTTAACGGGGTGACATTGATTGGTAACAATTGGACAGTTTCTGGATGTACAAGTCCACATCACATCACCTATGCATCGCATTATGTGAAGCTTAAAATTAAAGTAGCCAGGTGAATGGTGGAGAGGAAGATTCTAGGCCCTCAGATCAATACATGCAATGGACGAGCATTGGTTCCCAAGCAGTGAGTGGTACACATACCTCCCAGGGTACATGCGGGGCTGTTCAGGGGTACACAGAAAATAATCAGTAACAATACTTAAACTGTCAGAAATATTATAAAATTAAATCTGTGGTTTGTACTTTTAGTGTAGTAATTTTTCTTTCCTAACGTACTACCTCATTTTCACTATTTTACATTAAGATAGGTGCTGAACAAAGTGTCAGTATTTAAAAACAGCTGTTTTAAAAGAAAGGGTACAATTTGTAGTAATGAGTTTAAAGAGTTCTTTTTTTTTTAAATCTTTAATATATTTTACTTATTTATTTATTTATTTATTTATTTATTTAGACAGAGGAGAGAGTGAGGGAGAGATACAGAGACAGAGAGAGAACTGAACTAGGGGAGCTCCCAGTTCAGCACATGGGTCCGCACGGGCCAGGGCCGGGATTCGATCCTCGGTCCCCGGCGCTGCAAAGTGAGCGCCTAACCCACTGAGCCATCCTGGCTTCCCCATGTAGTAATGAGTTTAAAAAAGGGGTACACGTGTGGAAAAGTGTTGGGAAGCACTGGACTAAATGGAAAATTACAAGTGATTTTTAAGCAAGGAGTGATGTGATCAGATTTTTTTTTTAAGTTTTATTTATTTATTGACAGAGAGATTTATTTATTATTATTATTTTTTAAATTGCAGGCGTTTTATTTATTTATTTTTGCCAGAGAGAGAGAGAGAGAGAAAGATACAGAGACAGAGATAGAGAGAGGAAACTGAACTGGGGTAGCTCCCCAGTTCAGCATATGGGTCCGCATGGGCTGGGGCCGGGATTTGATCCCCGGTCCCCGGCGCTGCAAAGTGAGCACTCAACCCACTGAGCCATCCCAGCTTCCCCTATTTATTTTTTGACAGAGAGAGAGATACAGAGACAGAGAGAACTGAACTGGGGAAACTCCCCAGTTCAGCATATGGTTCCGCACGGGCCGGGGCCGGGATTCAATCCTCGGTCCCTGGCGCTGCAAAGTGAGCACTTAACCCACTGAGCCATCCTGGCTTCCCCCAGATTTTTTTTAAGATTTGTTTTATTGTTTGAGAGAAGGTGAGCGAGCGAGCAAGAGAGAGAGAAGAGGGGAAGGCCCAGAACAGTCTCCATAGTTGTACATCATTAGTTGGAACAGGGTTTCATTCCACACAGGTGGATGTGGGGCCATGCATGGCAGGAACCAAACTGGGGGCCTCTGCATGGGAGATAAGAACCTTCGCCACCATCCTAGCAATTACCAATTGCGCTGCATTTCAGCATATGGGTTTTCATGGGCTGGAATTGACCTTGCAGTTGCAAGGCAAGCTCTCAATCTGCTGTGCTATCCCAGCATCCCCAGATTTTTATTTTAAAAAGGTTTATTTTATTGTTTGAGAGAAGGTGAGTGAGAGAGAGAAAAAGAGAGAAGGGCAAGGGCTCAGAGTAGTCTCCATAGTTGTACATCCTTTGTTGTGACATGGTTTCATTTCACACAGGCGGATGTGGGGCCGCATGGGGTGGGAACCAAACTGGGGGTCTTCTACATGGGAGGTGAGAACCTTCACTGCCACTTCAGTGGTTACCAGTTGTGCCTCAGTTCAGCATATGGCTTTGCACGGGCCAGCGCTGGGATTTGATCCCTGAACCTCATGGTGCAAAGCAAGCGCTCAACCTCTGAGCTATCCTGGCATCACCAGATTTTTTGTTTTTGTTTTTGTTAATCTCTCTGACTATAGAATAGCGAATGAATTAGAGTGACATAAGAATTGATCAAGGAAATTAGGCTATTGAAGTTGACCAGGTAACAGATCTTATACCAGGTTAGTATCAGTGGGAATGGAGAGAATAATTAAAAAAAGAATTTAGGACTTAAAATGACACTTCTTATTGATAGATTGGTGAGGCAGGGTGATGAAGGGGAGAAAAGGCTCAAGTATGAATCAACTTCTAAATTTCCTTTTTTTCTCTTCTTAGTCATAACTTCTCTTCAACTTGAATTTGATTGTCAAGTAGTACTGAATTCTTTAGTTCCCCTAGCAGACCTTATAGTTATAATAGTTATTTACTGCAGTGAAGATTAACTCCTAGTCACTCATCCATCACCTTCTGCAGTTTGCCTTCTCTGGTCACCATTCCCTTTCCTCAGGTGGGGCTGCTAAGTTCCTTTGCCATTTCCCTACCCCTTATGGATTTATGCATTTATATGTTGGTTAGTTTCCAAATATTTGGGGATTTTCTATGTATCTTTCTGAGACTGATTTTTTTTTTTAACTTAAAAAAAAACCCCACATTTATTTTATTGTTTTTGACAGAGACAGAGAGAAGGGGGAGGGCCCAGAGCCGTCTCCATAGTTGTATGTCATCAGTTTTCGTCATGGTTTCGTTCCACACAGGTGGGTGGGCACCGAGCAGGGCAGGAACTGGGCTGGGGGCCTCCTGCATGGTAGACACACCCTCTTGAGCCAGGAGCTGGACCAGAGGGTGAGAACTGAACTGGGGGCCTTCCGCATCGGAAGCACAGCCTAGTTCAGCATGTGGGTCTTCACAGGCTGGAACTGGGATTTGATCCTCGGTCCCTGGGGCTGCAAAGTGAGTGCTTAACCCGCTGAGTCATCCTGGCTTCCCCTGTTACTGATACCTAATTTTATTTCATTATATTCAGAGAAAATACTTTGCATGACTTCAATTTTATTAAAATTTTTTAGAAGTTAATTTTGTGCCCTGAAATCAAGTATACTTGGAAAGAAAGTGTATTCTGCTGTTGGGTGGGGGGGTTCCTTAAGTGTCATTTAGGTCAAGTTGTTCTCACTGATAAGGTCTTCCATATCCTGCTGATTTTCCATCTGCTTGTTCTGTTGATTACTGAGAGAGTAGTGTTGAAGTCTAGAAGTGTTATTCGGATTTGCCTTTTTCTCTTGGAGTTCTATCAGCCTTCGTGTATTTTGAGGCTCATCAATGGATGAATGCTATTAAATGCATAAACATTTAGGAAAGATTATTTGGTCCCTTTATCATTATGTCTTTATTAAAACATATTGTACCAAAATGGACTGTTAATTATCTGGCAATCTTCTTCATTAGAACGTACTTTTAGGGCGGGCAGGGAGGGAGAGGGTCTCATTCATCTCCCTGTGGCTCAGCAATTACTGCAGTAGGCAGCATGCAGTAAATTGTTGAACTGAGTGAACTAGTCAAAGGAAGTCTCTGGATTCTTTTCACCCTTAGTTCTAAGCTCTCCGTTATAGGCAACCGTTAGCCACATGTGGCTATTTAAATGTAAATGAGTAAGGTTTCAGCTTTAGTTACATACATGTGGCTAGTGGTTCCTGTGTTGTACCATACAGAGGTAGAACATTTGGGTCATTTTATATCATCACAGAAAGCTCTCTTGTACTGACTGTGCTGTCATAATCAGTCTGCTTCTGCTGGACAGTGAGAATTTACCTGGCATTTTATTTTCTTCTAGCCTTTTATTTGCTCCAAATCCTGCACAGCCTGGGCAGCCCCAACAGTTTGGCTATGGTCGTCTTTTGTTGAGACTCGTTGCCTCAGTGTTATTTATGTATATGATGGCATTGAATTTCTGCACTAAGACTTGAGATCGTCTTTGCAGTGACTAACTTATTTGTTGTTCTTGGTGGTAAGGGGAAGAGGTAGTCAGTTAATACTTAGTTTTAGAAAATCTGCCACAGTCCTGAAAAAATTAAGCTAGGAGCCAAAAATGTAGGACAGAAGGGAAAGAAGGATTAAAATTCACAGATGTTGGGTTGAGAAATTTAATTTTATAGCACAGAGAGTTCCTTTGTTGTGAGTTTAAAAGTTGGTCTGTGAGCTGAATTTTGATGTTCTGATGTGTCCCAGTGTGTCTGGGTTCTACAGTCTAAAACCTTTTTCTCAAGACCCTCTGGTCAGATTATTTAGCTAACAGTTTTCAAGGAAAATACATCACTTTTTTTGAGTGGAATTCTTTTGTTACTTGACTGATGCTGAATTGCAACTATGTAACTTCTGGAGATTTGCTAGGAAAGTTAATGCTTAGACTCACTCCTCTCTAGTCATTGTGTTCTATAAGTCACACTCTTAGGAGACTGCATGGCCAAGTGATTCCTACTGAATGGTAGTGTTCAGTAGGTGCAGTTCCTTCTGTATTTTACTGTCATGGCTTCCTGCTTGATTTCAGTATGTTAACATTGCCTCCCTTTGAGGTCTGTCTGTTTATAGTTTATTCTATTTATAGAGCTTAAAAAAGTATTTCAGAAATGCACATATTAATCTGTATGGAATTTCTCTTATTCTTTTCCTTATGCTAGTGTAGCTATATCGAGACTTGTCTGAGGAAATAGTCCAACGCTTAAAATTGCTAATAAAATTTTAGCCCCTCCTGTCAACACAGTTTTCCCTGTTCTTCTAGACATCAAACTTATTTCACACACTCCTTGTTAGTAAGTTACTTTTTCTCCAACTTACGGTCACTCTGCTTTCAAAGTCTTGTACAAATAATAAATTAAAAAGCAGTTTTGGGAAAGCCAGGATGGCTCAGAGGGTTAAGTGCTCGCTTTGCAGCCCTGGGGACTGAGGATTGAATCCTGGCCCCGGCCTGTGTGGATCCATATGCTGAATTGGGGTGTGCTTCCTGTGTGGGATGCCCCTGGCTCTGTTCTCGCTGGGGCAAGCTCCCCATTTGGGAGGCCCCTTGTTTGTCCCCTAACTCGAGGGGGGGTTGCCTCCCATGCGAGAGGCTTCCGGCCCAGTTCCCGTCCTGAACAACCCCCGCCCACCTATGTGGAATGAAACCTTGTCGAAAACTGATGATGTACAACTATGGAGACTGCTCTGGACCCTCCCCCTTCTCCCTGTCTCTTTGTCTTTCTCTGTCTCTCTGTCTCTGTCAAAAACAAAATAAAAAAATTTTTTTAAATGCCTTAGGTTTCTGATCATCTGTAAACTTGGAAGATTGTTTTCATCCAAATATATTATCGTTAGTTGCCTACATACGGTAGCTTGAATTAAGAATATTTGGGG
>PVKE010048323.1:0-11627 GCA_004027555.1 Craseonycteris thonglongyai | reverse complement strand
AGGATCGAATCCCGGCTCCGGCCCAGGCAGGACCCACGTGCTGAACTGGGGAGTTCCCACAGTTTGGTTCTCTAACTGTCTCTGTCTCTGTCTCTCTCTCTATCTGTCAAAAAGTAAAATAGAAATAACTATGCACTGAAGACAAAAAGATAATTTCTCTCTATAAATGTGAAAAGATAAAAAAAAAAAAAAAAAAGTTAAAACATAAAATGATTGCATATTGTGCAGACAACACAAATGCAAATTTTGGAGGGAAAGTGAGAAGAGGTACAAATAATATTTTTTATAAATTAAACAAAAACATTAATCAAAACATTATTGGTGTTGGTTGTGCAGTGCACATAATACATAATGCCATTCAAACAGCTGCTGACTTGTTGCCCGTATATGTGGAAAATATTGTTATTAAAATATGTTCTTATTTCTATATATACACTGTGTGCATTGAAATGCTTAAAGAATTTTGTGAAACTGAGGAAGTCGAATATCAGAAAATACTTGGATACAGTAAAACGCGCTGGTTAGCTCTTTTGCCAGCTGTCAAAAGAATTTTGAAAATATACGATCCTTTGAAATCCTACTTTCTATCACAGGATAAATGTCCTAGAATTTTAGAAGAGTTTTTTGAAAAAGAATCTTCAAAAATTTGGCTAGAGTTTGTATACAATCAAGCAGCTCTTTTTCAAAATGCTATAAAACTTATTGAAGGTGACAAAATTTCGGTAATCGAAGTAGCAAATGAAGTTAATAATTTAAAATTTCAGTGTCAAGAGCGGTTAGAAAATAATTTTCTTCCATTAACTATCCGTAATAGTATAAGCCAGCTAGAAGAACAAGGTGCAATAAATCGTGCAGATATCATGGATCACGTTAAAAAGTTCTATAGTGACTGCATAGATTATTTAGAAGAATGGACGGTACATTACAATGATGTTGAACATTTTCATTGGGTTACATTAAAACAAGAACTTAATTGGAATGTTGTGCAAAAATCATTCGGTCATATTACTCAAAATTTCCCATATAGTAATATTTCTGAAAATGATATTTTTAATGAGGTATCATTATTAAAAAAATATATTGATAAGGAAAAGGTTAAATCTTGGGCATCAGAAGAAATCACAATAGAGAACAAATGATTAGAAATATTTCATCATTTTGAAACAAACCATGTTCCATACAATAATGCACTAAAAATTGTGGAATACATGTTGTCCTTACCAGGGACTAATGCTGCGACTGAACGCATTTTTTCTATGGTAAATAAAGTGTGGACATCAGAAAAATCACAATTAAGTGTTGAGACTTTGAAAGCCATTTTATGTGTGAAATATAATTTAACAAATTCTTGTGAAAAATTTCATGACCTTTTAAACAATGACAGCAATCTACTAAAAAAAATTTACTCAAATGAGAAATATGCCAAAGAATAAAATAATACTATATATAATTTTTTTATGTATTATATTTGTAAATTGTACTTATGTTGAAATTTAAAAAAATATATTACAATACTATTTTTGCATTCTATGAAAATTTTTGTTGCTCCATATAGACCAAATTTTTAATCAAGAACCCCCTTCCCCCTCCCCAGTCAATGGTGTCCCGCTTTACCAATGTTAAAATCTGGTCACCTTAACCTAAAGTGAAGTTTCTGGGTCATAGAGTAGTTCTTTTTTTAGTATTTTGAGGAAACTCCATAGTGTGTTTCATAGTGGTTGCATGAATTTATAATCTCATCAGCAGTGCACCCTTTTCTCCACAACACATCAATATTTATTTGTGGCTGATTTATTGATGATAGCTATTCTAATATGTATTAGGTGATACCTCATTGTGGTTTTAATAGTATTTTCTTGATGTTTAATGATGTTGAGCATGTTTTCATATATCTGTTGGCCACCTGTAGAAAAATGTTTATTCAGGTCCTTCGCCCATTATTTAAAATATTTTTGGTGTTAAGTTATATGAGTTTTTAAATATATTTTGTATACTAACCCCTTATTGGATATATCATTGGCAAAAATATTCACCCATTTATTAGGTTGTCTTTTGATTTTGTTGATGGCTTTCTTTGCTGTGCAAAAATCTTCTTAAGTGGACACCTGAGTTATTTTTGTTCACAGATAGGTAATTATTGTTCTTTGTTGAACAATGAAGGGTGGAAACATTTTTACTACCATCTTGGTGAAATCATTGTCTCCTTCACTTTTGAAGGACAATTTTGCAGGGAACAGAATTTTGATTTAGTGTTTTGTTGTTTTGTTTTTAATTTTTCTATCAACACCTTTAATATTTCACTCCATTCTCTTCTTGCTTACATGGTTTTCAAAGATGAATTTATCTTTGTTTTTCCATAGGAAAGACGTTTTTCCGCACTGGGTTCTCAGAAAATTTTCTGTATTAAAAATGATAAAATTAAGCTTATTTTATTGACATTTCTCTAACTTAATGTTTTCTGAATTTTGTGGATCTGTACTTTGGTGGGTGACAATTTGGGAAAGTTATCAGTCATTGTTATTTAAAATATTTCTTCTGTTTTTTTCTCCTATGATATTTACATTATGTGTATGTTATAGTTGTAGTTTTCCCATAGTTCTTGTATACTCTGTGTGGTTTTTATTGTCTTTTTTTTGGTTTGGAGGTTTCTGTTGCTATATCTCCCACCTCAAAAATTCTGTAATCTATCATGTTCAGTCTACCAATAAGCCCACAAAAGCATTGTTCATTTATGTTACAGTATACAAGATCTCTAACATTTTTTTTGGTTGTTTCTTAGATTTTCATATCTCTACTTACACTGCCCATCTGTTCTGACATACTCGCTACTTTATTCATTAGAATGCTTAGCATATTAACCCTGGTTGTTTTAAATGCTCAGTCTGGTAGTTCCAATATTCCTGACATGTCTTTTACTAAACTTGTCCTGTCTCTTCAAATTGCATTTTTCATTTCAATATGGCTTGTAGTTTTTCCCTTAAAAGTTGGCATCCTATACTAGTCAACAAAAATGTTTATTCAGGTCTTTCAGCCATTATTTAAAATGTGCTGGTGAGGTGTATGGGTAAGAAAAGTGTTTTGCTGTGCTTTTATTGGGTCTCAGTCTTTTATTGAGCATTTGCTTCTGGATTGTGATGTTCAAAAGAGTTTTTCTATTATTTCCTCCTTCTTTAGACGAAATAGGATGGTTAGTGTAGGCTGGAGTTGGGTATTTCCCTCCTGGATCAATTAGGCTTTGGTTAATAATTTTTTTGACTAAAGGCCTTAACCCTTTTGCTGCGTGTGATGATAATGTCTCGTCATGAGTTGCTACTGCTGCTATGGGTATGACGAGTATGTCTCATCTTGGTCTTCGTTCGCATTTTTCACCTCTCCGCGTATTTTATTGTAGTACAGGTGCATGTGGCAATGCAATTTATGATAAAACACTTGTGTTTTTTTTGTGGGATGGAGCCATGGTCACCTTCAAAATTTTTTTTCAATATATATGTTGTATCCAAATGTCATTAGTGAAAATTTTTTGGTGTTTGATTTATGTTGCAAAGAAATAACCATAAGGATTTTGAAACTAAATTTTCATTTATTTAACCTTTGTTTTATACTTCTTTAGTATTTTTATATAAAGAAAAATCATAATTTTTTGCAAAATATCTTACTTTTCTACTGGGCATTTGGTATTGATGTTACAGAGTTTCCTTTGCAGAAGTTGCCTGTGCTGAATGGAGACTTCCGAGTGCGCCGGAGTGCTTATAATTCTAGAAGGTGGTGAAATTGCTCAATTCATCTCACTGTGTGTGAAAAGAAGCAGAAGTGTAATAGGGCATTTTGTGACATCGTTTTGATGGCAAAAGCTGTGAATCATCATCAGCAGTGGATCAGGTTACAAGGGACAAAACTCTACCACTTCCGTGAAACCGCTTTGCGTACAGCAATAAAATACCAGCACAGCGAAAGGGTTCAGAAGAACACTGGGCTCTGGCTTTCCTTTCCCCCTCTCCTTTCTGGAAATCTGGTAGTTTCTAGAAGTACATTTTACAATATTATGGGTAGGGGGAGGGTCACACTGTATCTGGAGTTCCTTGAAATTTTTGACTCTTAATCTTGTTCACATTTAAGCCTCCAGCAATTCACCAATTACATCTCAGGCTCTTCTCCCCCAGCCCTGCTTTCCACGGTGGAATACACCGGCAAGTCTCTGTTCTGATAAGCTGTGACTCCTGTTATTCACCTGTCTGTTTCTCCAATGGTGGGGCAGCAGTTTTACCCTGTGTCCTCCTCTCTTTTACAAATTCAAGAAGAGTCGTTGATTTTTCATTTAGTTCAGCTTTTTACTTGCTTGGATGGTGTGCCAACATCCAAGCACCTTGTACCCAGAACTAGCTTCTTATATGTGAAAAAGATAATGTAAACATGGGAGAGAAGAAATTGAATGTAACTAAACATAAAAAAATATTTTTTTCTGAAATTCAAAGTAGAAATGAATAGATAAAAAGTGTATTAAATGCTGTCAGTAAAAGTGTCAGTAAATTTGAAGTCACGGCAATGCATTTTATGCAAAATATAGTTCAGAGTGGAGAAATGATGAAAAACAAATGAAACCTCTGAAGTCTGTGGAGTAAGATAAAGCACTCCATCACATGTGTAACTGAAGTCCAAGGATAAAAGGATGTGGAGGAAAAGAAAAAATATGGAAACATAATGACTGAAACATTGTCCAAAATTGATATAAACTTTAAACTCACAAAGCTAAGAAGCCCGGCAAACATCAACTTACATGGATATAAAGTAAATGACACCAAGGCAAATCATTATCAAATTACCTGAAACTCATGTTAAAGAAAAAATTCTTACAGACATCTACAGAAACACCTATTAGTTCACCAGAACAAAAATAAGCATGATCGCAAATTTCTGAGACTCTGCAAGTTGGAGAACAATGAATATGCTTAAAGTGTAAGGGAAACAAACTGTCATTTAATTCACTGAAGAAAAAATACTGTTTCAAAATGAAAGCAAATATAAAAATTTCTACTAATTATTCAAAGTAAGACAATCCATCACCAGTAAATCTAGATTAAAAGAAATCTTAAAGGAAGCACTTCAGATGAAAGGAAAATTATACCAGATGGATACTGGATCTACACACGGGAGTTAAAATATTAGCAGTAACACATAAAAAATAAAAAAACTATCTTTGGTTTTTGAATATTTTGTTTCTAAAGAGATAATTGGCTAATCAATTTAGATGTAGTAGCACTGTTTCAAAGTGTTTATTATATATGCAGTACTAAACTGTATGTCAGAAGTAGCACAACAAATGATGGGGAAATGAAAATATACTTTTGTGAATTCTCACACTAAGATTTAAGTTGTATAATATTTTTTTGAAGTAAATTGTGATTAATTAAGCATATGCATTTTAAATATAAGCTTGGAAGGAAGGAAGGAAGGAAAAAAGAAACAATGAAATAAAGTACAAAGAAAAAATATAGCTTGTAAGCCAATAGTAGAGTTAAAATTTAATTATAAAAAATACTAAAATAATTCAAAGAATTTAGCAAAAGAAATAAGACATGACAAGAAGCAGATTATTAGAAAAATAATATAAATTAAGCCACTTGAAAATGGAATCAGAGCTGCCATCTCAGTAGAACTGCCTTGCATGCCATATGCCTCAAATCTTTGGAATGTTAGAACAGGGCAAAATAATCTTTGTGTTAAGCCTACAGTAATATTATGCTCCAAATAATTCTTTACAAGGATAACATTAAAGCAAATATGGTGACTTCAGGACTGTTGACTACTAAACTGAAAATGAAAAATAACAACAACAAAACATTGTTCAGAATTATTGTCACTGTATCAGCTTATCTGCACCAAAATAAATGCCCTCCTATTATTGATATAATTGCTCTCTCTTACATTTGTCATAAATATCCCTTGCCTTTGTCTCCTAATGGATGTGATATTTAAATTTCTGCCTGAATCAGTGCTTTCTGAATAGCTATTTCTTTTTTGACCTCAAACAAATTTTTGTTGCCTTTAATTTTGGCCTTTTATTTTGTAGATTAATAGAAATAGACCAATGAAAAACAAACAGCAGCAAGATAGATGATACCCAACCAAACTGATAATTTTCTTAAATGTAAATGGTCTATTTATTCCAAGAAAATGAGAGAGATTGTCAAACTGGACAAAATAGGTCCAATTCTGTGCTGACTACTCAATATGCATTATATATATAAAGATAGAAATAAAAGTACATAATTTGGAAAATACGATATAAAAATCTATATGCATAAGAAAGCTGAAAGGGCTATGTAATTGTAAGACTTCAAGAAAGAAAGAAATGTTAGAGTTAAGAGAAACATTTCATAATGACAATAGGCCCAATTTATTAGAAAGAAACAAGCCTAGATGTGATGCTTCTAATGAGGCCAAGTTTAAAAATACATCAAACAAAAACTTTCAGAATGAAAAAGAGTAGAAAGAAACTACACAATTATATTTGGGTACTTCACCATACCATCTTCAGAAATTGATACAAGAGTAAATTTAAAAATTTATAAGAAGATAAAAATGTCAACCAACCTGACCTAATTACCATCTTTACAACACTACAATAGAAAAACATAGAAAAGACTTCTCAAGTGATTATGAGAAATTCACCAACGTAGATAATATACTGGCAAACAAATGTCTAAACAAATTTAAAATGATTAAAATCATGCAAAATGTATTTTCTGAATACAGAGAAATTCATAGTAATTAATAACAGAAATAGATAAAAACAAAACAAAACAAAACCCAAAGGTTGGCATTCAACAGTGCAATCTTAAATGATTCAAGGATTAAAAGAATAAATCACTTAGTAAATTAGAAAATATATACTCAATGAAAATAAAAGCAAAGCATATTCAAATTTGTAGGACGCAGGTAAATGAATATTTAGATAGAAGTTTAGAGGGGACATCAGGAGGGATCAGTGAGTTGAATGCTCCTTTGTAGCTCTGGGCTCTGGGAATCAAATTCTGGTCCAAGTCCTGGCCAGTGCAGACCCATAGGAGGCCTGCCCCTGCACCCATGTGTGGAATGGAACTAGAGAGTGTCCCAAAATTCACACAAGATTTGAATTTTGCATCATTTGTGCGGTAAAGTGTTGCCAATGAAAAAAAAAGACAGCGTGACAGCTGACAGTGCAGGTTATTAAAAAAGAATGCTACACAAAAGAATGCACTTTCATTGTTTAGCAATGAAAATTTACAATTTTAAATTATAAACCTGTGTTTTCTATCAAAATTACTTCTTGCGTGAATTTTGGGACACCTTTTATGTAGAAATCTAGACTGCTCTGGCCACCCCTCTCTCTCTCTCTCTCTCTCTCGTCAAAAACAATAAAAATGGATCTTAAAAAAAAAGACATCTGCAGTTTTCTGTGGTTATATTGTAGAAGAAATCTGAAATGAATGAGTAAAACTTTGGTATAAAATAGCCATAATTATAAGAGACAATTAAGCCAAAAGGGAGTGCAGCACATAAGAAACTAAATATATGAGACAAAATTAATAGCAATAAAGTGTACAAACAGTAAAGAAAGTCAATGTGTTTAACTAGATTTATGAGGAAAAAAAGAGAGACAAGTCTTTAGTAACATCAGGAATAAAAGAAGAACCATCACATCAGAGAAAACAAACATTACGGACAATAAGGGAATATCATGAATCACTTAATGCCAATAAATACTATGACAATGTAATAGAAAAATTGCTTCAAAGACAGAATTACCAAAACTTACTCAAGAAACTGAGTTTGTAAACCAAAGCCTTTTCACAAAGTATATCCAGGCTTAGATGGTTTCACTGATCAAGTCTGTCAGATATGTCAAAAAGAAATAACACCAGTATCAGAGAAAATCTTTCAGGAGGTAGAGAAGGGAAGAAAACTTATCAAGAGATTTTATAGGCTAGTACTACTTCAATGTTAAACCAAAGTCATTACAAGATAAATCTTAGAAAAACTATTGATTACAAAAATATATTCTTAGACTGAAAAACTGTATCTTGTTCAGATGTTAGTTCTGAAAATGAACTATGTATTCAACAGAATACTAATCATAATTTGAATAGGTCTATTTTTTGGTAGAAATTGACAACTGATTCTAAAATAAATACAAAAATTCCTGACATATTTCATTAGTTTTCTAGGATTTCCATAATAAAATACCACAAACTTGCTTCCTTAAAACAACACAAATATGTTTTCTCACAGTTCTAGAGGCTAGAAGTCTGAGATAAAGGAGTTCCTAGGTCACTAGGTCAATGTTCCTTCTGAGATTCTGGGTAGAATTTTTTGGTTTGTTTTTGCCTCTACTTAGCTTCTGGTGGTAACCTAAAAATCCTCAAATTCGCAGCTGCATTGTTCCAATTTCTGCCTCCATTGCCACATAGTCATCTTAATATCATCTTTCCTCCATGCATGTTTGTGTTTATGTCTAAATTTCTCCTTTATATAAGGATAGCAATCATATTGGATTAGGATCCACCCCAATGGTCTCAAATTACCTTGTTCATTTGTGAAGTCTCTATTTCTAAGTAAGGTCAAATTCATAGGTACTGGGAGGGTAGAACTTCAACATATCTTTTTCAAACAAAAAATTTAACCCACTACACTCTTTACTAGCAAATGAAATTCAGAAAATTAAATGAGTAATATGGTAATTTAATATTTGATAATCGTTACAATTTATTTCACTAGCAGAATAGAGAAAAATTAATATCACCTCAGTAGATTTATAAGAATCATCTGACACAATTAACTATAGGTCTATTTATAATTTAAGAAACTCTCTTGGGATGCTGGGGTAGCACAGCAGGTTGAGTGCTTGTCTTGCAATTGCAAGGTTCAGGGTTCAATTACTGGCCATAGCCAGTGCAGACCTATATATGCTGAACTGCATCACAACTGGTAACTGCCTAGATGGCTCAATGGTGAAGTTTCTCGCCTCCTATGCGGGAGGCCCCCAGTTCAGGTCCTGACCTTTGTGGCCCTACATCCACCTGTGTGGAATAAAACCATGTCACAACTAATGATGTACAAGTATGGAGACTGCTCTGGGTCCTCCCCCTTTCTCTCTCTGTCTCTCTCTTTCTCTGTCTCTATCTTTTCTTCTCTCACATAATAAAATAAATCTTAAAACAAAAACTTTAGGATACATTGTTAACCTGATAATGGAAATGTACCAAAAAAAAGCTACCGGTACAACAAAAATTATTATACTTGATTGTAAAAGATTGAATTTTTTCTTCCTAAAATCAAGAACAAGGCAAGAATATCCACTGTCACTATTTCCATTCAATACTTGTTTGAGGTTCCAAAAAGAAAATTTAGGTATTTAAAACAAAGCCATATATGTTAAAGAATAAAATGATTTGTATTTGAAGATAATATATTTGAGTGTAAAAATTTCTATTGAATTTATAAAAAAGAACTACAAAAAATATTAGTGATTGTCAAGATCGCAAAATGTTCAATATACAAAATTAGTTGCATTACTATATACTAACAACAATCTGAAATGAAATTAGAAAAATCAAAATAATTTACAAGACCATGATAAATGTAAAATATGTAAGAATAAATATGAAAAATAAAGTGACACACTTTATGTTCATAGCTTGAAGATTCTTTGTTGTTATATTGTCAATTTCCCCTCAAATTGATCTATAGTTTTAACATCATTCTAATCAAAATCTGAGAAGATCATTTTGTTTTAATTAAAAAGTCAATTCTAAGGTATGTATGAAAATCCAAAGGACATGGAATAACCAAACAATTTTGAAAGAAAAACACTAGAAGAGTAATCCTGCCAGATTTTAAGACTTACTATAAATTTATAGTAATGAAGACAGGGTGTATAATTGAGATAAGACTAAACTTATAAGGACTATCCCGAAAGCATCCAGCCATATAACCATTCTCGTTATATTGACAATGACTGGATTTTTTCCCAGACAGTCCTTATATATAAATGAAACAAACATCAAGAATACAGAAGTATATATCCACACATACATGATCAACTGTTTTTATAACAAAGTATCTACATAATTCAGTAAGTGATAATAGACTTTTCAAAATAAAGTGGTGGTAACAGTTCATATCCATGTAAAAATTAAAAAAAAAAGTTTGATATTTTAGCATTCACAATAAGTAACTAAAAATGGATTATAAATTTAAATGTAAAAGCTAATACTATAAATACTCTAAAAATAATTAAATTTTTTTTTTTTTTACAAAGAAATCAGGCCTTACTTTTGAAAGGGGCACTAAAACTTTGGTTCATACAATAATGAATTGAGTGGGCTACATCAAAATCAACACCGTTTGTTTTTCAACATAATCCAATTACATGCGATTTTCAGAAATGAACCTTCAAATTCAACTACACAGATAAGTTGAATGTAAAAGGGTGAAAATAATATGGCATGCAAGCATTAATAATAAAAAAGCAGTTATTTTTATTTAATATCTGCCAAAGGGTATTCAGAGCAAAAAAAAAGTTACTATAGTAAAAAAGAGTCATTACATAATAATGAGAAGATCAATTGCCTAGAAAGATGTAACAGTTTAACTAAATACACACCAAAGACAGACCTTCAAAATATATAAAACAAACACTGATAGAGCTGAAAGAAAACAGGCAAATCCAAAATTATAGTTGGGAATTGTAACTGTTCACCTCCCCTACTCCTACTCCAACCAATAAAACTACAAGACTGAAAATCAAATATATAGAAGTGCTCAACAACATAATCAACAAACAGATTCTAATTTACATATATAAAACACTGCACTCAATCACAATAGAATATATTCAAGTTCCCATCAAACATTCACCAGGATAGACCATATTTTGAACCATTAAACAAATGTCATTAATGAAAGACATCTAAACAACTTATAGGTCAAAGAGAAAATCTAAAAGAAACTACAAAACATTACAATAAAAGTGAAAACACAATATTTTAATTTTGTGGGGTGTAGATAAATTAACACTAAGGAGAAATTTATTGCAGTAAATGCTTATCTTAGAAAACAGGAAAAAAAATCTAATAGAGTAAATCACTTACTTTCCTACCTAAAGGTACTAGAATAATTAAATTATAACAAAATAAATGCAAAGTGAGCAGAAAAAGAAAATAATAAAGAAAAGAGAAGAAATCAATAAAATTGAAAACAGAAAAACCACAGAAATGAAAGGATAGACTTTTCAACACTAAATAAAATTTACAAAATATCTGAATATCACACTTAATGAGAAAAGACTGAATGCTTCCCCAATTAAATTAGAAACGAGGCAAAGATGTCTACTCTTATTACTCTAATTTAACATTGTCTTCAGAAAAGCCAGAAGTTCTACTCACTGCAAGAAGGCAAGAAAAATAAACAAAAGGCATAGGTAACAAAGGAAAAATTTTTTTTTCTATTTGAGATAACATTGTCTATGTAAAAAAATCTATTAAGCGAAATGTCAGACTGAAAGAATCAGGAAACACATGACCTCACTTATAGGTGGAATATAAAAGTGAAAGTAACAAAGACACAGAGACCTATGGACACACTCAATA
>PVKE010048322.1:0-11621 GCA_004027555.1 Craseonycteris thonglongyai | reverse complement strand
GTTCTGAAATACTGTACTATGTTTTTTAATTTGATGAGTCAGAAATCTTGGTGCAACTCATAATAACATCCCCAAAGAATAATCTTATCTAAGAATGTTATTAGAAAAAAATTCTTTTAAATTACTTGTCAAATATCCATTACATGCTAAAATGTTAATTGAATAAAACAAATACATGTGCCCAAACTCCAACTATAAATCTAAATTAGAATTAAAATTTAAAAAAAACAAAAAAAAGGAAAGAAAGAAAGAGTGGTTTTAGGGGCCTGGATTTATTTATTTTTAAATTTTTTTTCTCATTTTTTTATTTTAGCATTTCTGAAATTTTTTTTTTAATAAAAAGAAATAATGATTTCCAGAATGAGATGGTCATTTTCTATTGTGTCACTTGTCAGAAAGCAGAATAAAATCACTTCAAACTACTTATTTCCATCAGAGAAAACGAAATGCCTTCAGTGAAAAGCAGCTTCAGAATTTTGATAGGTTTGAGAGCAAACAATAGGCAAAGTGAAATAAAATAGCAGTGCAGAGTAAATACAGTAATTTATTCAAGTATATGGAAGAAAAATATGTTCAACTGAGTACTGTAATTGTTTTGAGGTCAGTAATGAAAATTTGTAATTAAACATACTTTATTCAGTGCATGAATAATCATTTGTCACTCTTTTATCTAGTGGGCATCAGAGAAATGTCAAGTAAAATGAACTTAAAGAAAATTACCAAAACAGGTATTTAAGTTTGTAAGTCAAACTTACTTAAAATTCTTTAAAATTCCTAAAAGTTAGAAATTCAGGTTTTAAATCCTAATATTGTATACATTCACCAAGTACTTTGCATTGACATGTTCAAATTACTTTATGGAGTAAAGACAGGCAATTTATCTTGTGTACACCACTTATTCTTGTTGTTAATTTGGTACTTTTCTTATGTTTTCTACTTATGCCATAATAAAATGATATAAATCTTGGCTTTGTCTGTACTCCCATTAGTCTGAAATCTGTAGAATTCTAAAAAGTCTGAAAAGTTTGGGAAATAGAGTTAGATTGTATTCCATTTGTTATCTCTAAAGTCTGTCCCATTGTAGCAATCAATCTTATCAGTATAAACCAGTGAATATAGATTAATTTTAGAATCCTAGAAAACCTGTAGCTTATGGTTTTCAGAGTTCTCAGTTTCCATTTTAAGGATCACCTTAAATGTATACCCTTTTAGTCATAGTTAATTATAAAGCTTATTTTGTGGATTAGAAGAATATCAATCTTAGAATACCAAATAAAATTAATGCTACATGTGAAATATGGATTCAAGACTTTTTTAGATATCAGAAAAGTTCTATGATTCTATAATTTTAAAGGATTAGTAGATCTCTCCTCTTATAATAAAACATAAAAAATGCAAAGGTAATCCAAACGTGGGGCATATAAAAAGCAGTGCTCTTTACAAGTCAGATGTATAATGCAAAAATTATCTCACTTGTTCATTCTTTCAATAGATACCGATTAAGTGGTAATAGGTATAGCACTGATAAGTCTAGTCACGCGTTCAAAGAACGTAAAGTCTCATGCAGAAGACTGATAAGAACACTAGTAAGGAGTCTGAATTAATCACTGCTAGGATCCCTCCCAGCATCTGAACAGGGTTGTTCACTTTAGACATTCAATACATATTTTGATTTAATTCAATATAAATTCTTTCACTTACTTGTTCACTTATAATATTATCTTTCTCTTAGGTCAAGAAGCTGAGTGAAATATTAACAATGCGCAATCTCTCTTTTCAAGGCACTTAGCGCCCATCAGTATCCCAAAATTTGTAATAAAATTTAATAAATGTTATTGTCATTTATGCGTGGAAAACTTATAGCAAAGAAACTATTGTAGACTGAGGTGCAGGGGAAAGCAAGATACTTTCTTTTTTCTTTTAATATATTTTTATTTATTTATTTATTTTGACAGAGGAGAGAGAGAGAGAGATACAGAGACAGAGAGAGAACTGAAATAGGGGAGCTCCCAGTTCAGCACATGGTTCCGCACGGGCCGGGTCCAGGATTCGATCCTCGGTCCCCAGCGCTGCAAAGTGAGCGCCTAACCCACTGAGCCATCCCGGCTTCCACAAGATACTTTCAAAGAGAAATAATTTCCTGACTGAAGGTGTTGGCAGGAAACATGAGTGTAGGTACAGTGACCAGGCAAGACATTTAGAAAAAGCAGAAGGCAGCACATGCTAAAGCAATAGCATGAATTATTTGAGTGAATAGAGTTCCAACGTGTAGGCCATGCAAAAGAAAATAATGAAAAGGGGAAGCCAGGATCCCTTCTATGATACTTTTAGGACCTAATGAATTTAAATTGGATATCAAATCCTTTCTACAGCCAATAGAGAGAGTCAATTATGGTAGTGATCAGTTATATTTATGTTTCACAAATGTCACACAGGTTACAAAAGCAAAAAATGTATTAGCGAAAGACATGCTTGAATGCAGAGAGACCTAACAGGCCAAAGTAATCCACATGACAAAGTAAGCTACTGGTAATAGGAAAGAAAATAAATATATGGTTCTGTTAAATGTTAAGGGTATAGCCAAAATAAGATTCAGTTATCAGTTGTGGGTGATATACATCATGGAGCTGTCAATGAAGTTTCTGGTGTTCACACCTAAAAGAATGGTAGCGCTGTTCGTTTAGAAACAATGCACATCAAGATGGGAAGATGTGCAGAGATTTAATAATGAGTTTCATTTTATCATATTGTGTTGAGCCATATCTTCGTGACATGTAGTGGCTTATATGTTGACAACAATTTGATATGTGAATTTGAAACTCACGGCCTAGAAATATAGCTTTAGGCATCTCTTGCATAGAATAGTTGCCATCACAAGATGGGATGACATTTCTTTGAATAGCATTCAGTGGGAAATACTCAGGGCATGGGCAGAGCACATAAAAAAACATGCAAAAATATACAAGTACAGGAATGACAGCAGTGTGTTTTGTTTGAGATCACAGAAGAAATCTGGAAATGCAAGAGATTGAACCACAGTATCAAAAACTGTAATGATACACTCATTGTGGTCAGCGAAATATAAAATGAGGTCTCCAGATTGACCCTTTTCTACTGTAGTTTAGATGTGGCAGTAGTATATGCATTAAATCAGACTGAGTGAGGAAAGGAAAGAAGACTGCAAAAGTGGAGAATGTGAGCTTGGGCAAAATGTTCAACAAACACATTTGAATAGAAATAGAGAAACTAAAGGGTATGTTTCCAAAAAATAATTGTTTCGGATGCAAGACAAATTAAAATATTTCTATGTAGCTAAAAACAAAAAGATGACAGAGAGATGAATGTGATTACATGGGCAGTGGATAGTTGATGAAATAAAGTCCATGAGGAGAAGTGAGGCCATGAGATACAGAGCAAGAGTGATGTGTTCATCTTAAACAAGGAGAAAGCTGTTTCTTCATAGAAAGTACCTAAAGAGTTGATTGCTTTATTTCCAGAATGACTGGTTTTCTTTCTTTGTCTGCTTTGTTGGTTTTTCTGTTTGTTTTTGGCCTGATAGAGAAGGATATATGTTAAGATTTGGGGCGCGGGGGAGCCAGATATAGATGTATAGCATCCTATTGGAATGAGATAAAGGTTAGAAATAAGTGAAGGTCAAACTGCCATATGGTTCAACACACTTGCATGTGAAATGGTAAAAAATGTTTCCATTTGAAGAAATATGTGCACACCTATGTTTCATTTATGATTTATGAAGTATTGTTATTTCAACATTGCAGACAGTTGTCTGTTGTTGCTCCTGTTATTTCCCTTGGTGTCTCCTACTTCCTTAGCACCTAGAGAGTTCCAGTGGAAGGAGTGTGGGTTGGGGGTTGAATGGAATGCAAGGAGAAAGTCTCAGTGCTATGCACCAAGGACACAGGCCCCTTTGTGAACCCGGGCAGCAGCCCAGGCATAGTTTAAGGTAGAGCAAAGCCGCGCAGCAGAAGTACACCCTTTATTGCCCAGGGCTAAAGCAGCCGCCTCACTGCTGATTAGTCCCTTTCTTTTCTCTCTTCTGGTCCATCTAATGACATTGTAACTGCTTTTTTACACTAAACTCCTCCCTATATGAAAGCTCTAGAGTGATTTCTCTGTTCACTTCGACACTGGCTGATACAATAGCCAAGGAACAAACTAGAATTTTATAAAATTTTCTGTCTGAAGGCAATATAAATCAAAGATAATTTAACACATATAGTAATTGGGCAGTTACCCCCCTAAAACAAACAAACAAACAAACCAACAAACCGACAAAAAACAAATCTAAATTATAAGTTATAAATAATTTTAACTGAACCAAATATAAATACAGCACAAACACCTCACTTTCTGAATTAAGCCTGCAGAATTGCATTACAAAAAGATTTTTATAATGTTTAATGAGTCTCATAAAGTCATACGCCATCCTTATTTATTGAAGGTTGAATTGCACTTTTTAATGTAGTGTTTTCTCTAAAATTGTGATTGTTAGTATAATGCCTACCCACCTCTTTTCTAAAACAGGATATTTCTAAGTTTAGCTCAGTTAAATTTTTATTTCCTAGGGTTCAGAATGTGAACATACTTTTTTTTTCTTAATTTTCTTCTTTTATTAACACACTAACTATATTTTCTTTTGTATATGTGCATATGTTTAAGGTCTCTCTCAGCAAATGTTAATTATATAATGCAATGTTATTAACTATACTCTATGTTACACACTGGGTTATCATATCTTATTCATCTTACAACTGAAAGTTTGTACCTTTTTACCAACTTTTTCGCATTTTCCTCACCCTTCAGACACTGGCAGTTACTTTTTTACTCTGTTTCTATGAGTTTGACTGTTTTTTGTCAATTATCATGTAAGAGATACCATATAGTATCTGTTTCTTAGAATAACATCTTCAAGGTTCATCAGTGTTGTCACAAATGACAGAAACTTTTTCTTTTTAAAAGCTGAATAATATTCCATTTTATATATATATATATATATATATATACACACACACACACATATGTATATACACACACATATATAGATACATATATACACACATATATGTGTGTGTATGTATGTGTGTGTGTATATATATATGTGTGTGTGTATATATATATGTATATATATACATATATATGTATACACACATTTTTTTTCCTTTCTTCATCAGTCAGTGTTCACTTAAGATTGTTCCTATATCTTGGTTATTTTGAATAATGCAGCTACAAATATGGGAGTACAGATATCTGTTTGAGATGATGAATCTTATCACAAATATAACTTTCCATACGAGCCTGGTAAATTTGTACAAGAAAAGACTATTCTGTTGTTTCTGCCTGCACTCTTCACTCCAGCAGGCGTCTTGTGAAAACATTACCTTGATTTTCAGATAATGTATGAATTCTTGTTTCTACTGTTAAATATTCTTCATCATTGTGATATGTTGGCAACAAAGATAATGCATCAGACAGTGATCTTATGCTTTCACCTGAGCTGGAAGCCCATTACATCAGATTTTTCACCCTTCATTTATTAGCTTTCTCTTTTAAATCACATTTCAGATCTGTTAAGTTTTTTCTCACTATTTTTCCTTTCCATCATTCCTTCCTTTAAAAGTCCCCCATTAAAATATAAACCTTCAATGGCGTATTTTGAACTTAAATTTATATGATTTTTCCCATTTATATGCATTTCCTATATATTCATGTATTAAATCTCTACACATATAATAGCTGGGATTAATACATATTACATTTGATGACAGTTGCACAGTTATATTTGTTTAGAATATAAATGAGAGTAGGGAGTGTTTGGAGAAAAATACACAAGTTTTAAACTTTTAGGATAATAAGTGTGCTATATAAATAAAATAAAGCAGAGAGAATAATACAAATCATAAATATTAAAAAGAGTACAGAATCCCATGGTCAAAACCTAACCACAGCTTCTCCGAGGAGTCAATCCCAAAGTAAGAAAATAAATAAATAAATAAAAACATCAAAGAAAGTGCAGTTTAGAAAAATTTACTAACTAACTCCAGAATTATATAAACCTAAATTTTAAAAGAATCAAAAATAGATTAAAGAAGTGGAGCAAACAGAAAAACCTGTGAGAAATTAATTCCCAGGACAAGAATGTTCAAACATGATAATAGTATTAGGCAGGCGAATAGAAATATGTGTCATCCTGGATGAGAAAAAAAATATTCAAATATAATCTTCACTCTAGTCCACATGTTAACAAGCACAGCCTAGCAATAATCAGTTTCCAGTATCCAAATGTGTTGTTGCCTGCTGTAGTAGTAATAACCTACATCAAGATGTTTTACTGAGATATAAATACGTAAATGAAAACATTCCAGCCACTTTTTTTTTTTTTTAGGGGCTTTTCAAGAGGTATGAAAGCTCAAAATAATGGCTAAGATGGAATCTGGGTTCTAATCTTTTTTGTTTGCCCTTAAAAAATCAATGATTCACCTTTTACCCATTCAAATTTCTTTTCAACCCACAAACAATAGAAAATACAAGGCTGTAATGTCTTTTTATCTCTTTGCAGAAAGTCATAGAAACAAATAAGAATATGTTTAGCCACAAATCATGCCAACCCAGATGGAAGATAAAAATTACCAGTTGTTTTCATATAAACTAGTAAAATAAAAATAGTCTAAATTTCCTTGGAAATATAATAAATGAAGTGAAAACTAAAATACTTAATTTGACAAATATAATATATTAAATACCTAGTTTGTGCCAGATATTTGGGATACATGAACATGCAAAACAAACTTAAATGACTGTCCAGGGAGCTCACTTTTTGAAAGGAAACGATTTAACAATAAACAAAAGGACTATATGTTAAGTACATAGTATGTTAGAAGATATTAAGGGCTACGAAAAAATAGACAAGTAGACCAAGGGAGGCAGATTGGCAATGCTTTACTGAGAAAATGGCATCTGACTAAATATTTGAAAAAGACAAGGTGGCTATGTATGTGGATATTTGAGTGATAAAGGTTCCAGTCAGAGACAACACTGGTCTAAAAGCCTGAATTCAATCTTAAATGTTCTCACCACACACACATACACACACACACACACACACACGGTAATTATATGACATGATGCTAATCATTTTACAAATTATAAGTGTATTGAATCATCATGTTGTATACTATAATCTTACACAACATTATGTCAATTATAGCTCAATAAAGCTGTAAAAAATACAATTAATATTAATGTGGGGAAAAAAATGTTTCCGATGTATTTAAAGAAGAAGCCAGAATGACTGAATGGATTAAGTGAGCAAAAGAGTAGGGATTAGTGGACGGTGAAATCTGAAAAACAGTGGGTTTCATATCATTTGGATAGGGTTTTTCCACATCTGTACTATTGGACTGGGTGACTCTTTGTTATGGAAAGGTTGCCCTGCGCTTTGTAAGATATTTAACACTTTCTGGATTCCACCCACTAGGTACCAGTAGAAGCCCCTATGGATGAAGTGATTATTACACTTGTCTTCAGGTGTTACCAAATGTCCCCTGGGGCTACAATGACCTTTATTTGAGAATAGAGTCTTGTGGGCTATTGTAAAATGTTATGACTCTCTATTTCATTCACAATAAAATGGGGGAAATATTAGAAAATTTTAAGCTCAGTGTTTATGTTTTAAAAGGTCATCCCAGTTACTACCTTGGAAATAGATTGTAGGGGAGCAACAGAAATGTGGGGATGCCAGTTAGGAGGCTGGTGGCCCATACAAGGGATGCTAGTGGAGCCCTCTAAGTTCTAAGCAGTGGAATGGTGAGGACAAGTGGAACCAATATGATTTTTTCATCATTTGGATATGGAATGGGTTGAAATTGAGAAGTTAAAGCTGATGCTTATGGTTTTGACCTGAACAAGTGGAAATGTGGAAATGCCATCAAATTATGAAATACAAATAATAAAAAATATAATTTTAGGACAGTTTAGTGTTTAGCTAGTTTTTCTTAATTAACTTGTGTCAGCACTACTTATGACTTAGGCTAGAATCTGCTATACTTTTTAAATATTACAAATATGTAAGTCATTTGAGTCTACAAAAAATATCACTCTTCTTAGTTATTTTGTTCACTAGAAACATTCATCTCCATTATTTTGTATAACAAAAATAATGTATGTCATTGTCATGGACAAAATGAAAGTAATCTCCCTTCATATAATATTCTTCATATTAATGTCTATATTTCAACTCTTCATACTAGGTAATATGCGTTAATAAAGTAATAGTTCTTTTAAACCTAGAACATTGAGTAAGTTGGATGCATGTAGAAAATCAGCTTAGCAAACTTCTCAGTGGAACCTGAAAGTCCTCCATCAAATCCTCAATAAATTTAGTTTAACTAAACATCATTTACAAGGCTTAGAGAAAAAGACTCCTTGTGAAGTACACATTATATATTTTCCCTTTCTAGTAAAAATATATCTCTCAAATGCCAACTTTCCGCTGTTGTCTGACTTTATTGTCTAAATATTAAAATACTATTTAAAGGCATATTTCATATTGTTTCTCTACCTCAAAATTTCTTAAAGCTTTGTATGTGTTGAAGCCTATCTGAATTACCAAGGAAGATATATCAATTATAACCTTACTCAAGCCAGTTTGAATATGGATATACTTTACTACTTCTAATAAATCTACCATAACTTCTAACTTAGAAAATTCAAATTGTCATGTCTTCATACTATTCGTCCTTTGAGAAAAACAATTGCTGTGCTTAAAATTTTCATTGTTTTGCTTCTGAGTATTCTACTTGCTCACTTCCTCATTTAATCATATTATCTAAATAAGCCTTCCTCATACCCGATCTTAACATATAGAAATTGAATAAATTCTGTTTTGGGCTCTTTGAAAACGTAGCCTATATAATGTATTATGTTTCAACCTCACCACCACAGTTATCTTCTCCATATGCATGGCTTCTGTGTCTACAGTTCTATTCTGACCTCGTAATCTTTTGAATATAATGCATTTTGATCAGTTTGTGTAATATCTCCATCTGTATAAGCAAATCACAATGTCTCAAATTGTATTATTTCTAACCCTTCTCCAAATCTTTCATTTGTTGTTTTTGTTAACATCAAAATACTTTCCATCTACCATACTAATGCTAGCAGAAATAGTTTTAGTTTCCCTTTCATTCACATGTAAAATTCAATCGGACTCCAAATTTTTGGAGGTTTTACTTTAATGTCTCTTCAAATTTTATTTTTGGTTCCCTCGCAGTGTCCTAGTTCCCTTAATCATCTTTCTTGTGAACTGTTAACAGGCTTTTAGATAGAGTTCCTGTTTCAAGCTTTCTCTGAATAAATCCTTCTAGTGATGCCGTGTTGTATGCATCACCCACAATTATATATGTTGAATTGTGCACATGCTGTTTTCTAAATCTCTACTTACTGAAAATAATAAAATAATTTCAAAAGCACCATTTTCTACCATGAATTATTTTTTATCTTTCCATTCAAAACAGATCACTGTGTTGTTTAGCCATCTAAAAATACTTTGCATTTCCCATTGATATGCTTGCTTTTTCTATTCATTGTAGAAAAATTACTTATTTATATTTTTGCTTGTTTTTTTGGAAGTGTAAGCAACATGGTTTCTACATAAAATAGTACTTAGATTTTGGGATAATACACATGCTGCTTGATTTTGTGAATATAATAATTTCACAAGCGTGAGCATTCAATTTCATTATTTTTGAAGTGATAAAACATTCCCCTTAATTTAAATAACTTAACACACATGAAAATTAATAGCACAGTGCTCCCCAATTCAATTATATTTACACTTCAGGAACATCTCCAGTATTCTTTTTACGTGCTCTTCAGAACCTTTAAAAATACCAGCCACATACTATACACTTATAAGTATTGCTGAGCGAAAGTTAACAGTTACATTTCCTTTCCATTATTTTTCATATTAATGGAGAACAATATTTATTCCATATGACTGATGATATTTTTTGCACAAAGTCCTATGAAGAATAGCCACTAAATTGTCTTTTGAATCATAAATAAAGGCTTTTCACAACATAAGCAAAAACATTCACTTGACTTTTTCAATAATTTATTCTGTAATAACTTTCAGTTTTTAATTTTTTTTAAGAATTTTATTCATAGCTCTAAGGCTAGATAACAATCATTAGCATTTATTGACCTTTTGCAGTAGTAATTTAATCTTTTGGGGAACAAAGTTGATTAATCACAGCTTGACATATTGAAATTTGGCATAAATTCTTTCTCAAAAGTGCTTATAGGACGACAAGTTCTAGGGCATTCTGTGTAATAACTAAAGAACACAATACAAAGAAAATGAGCTCAAAAGTGCTTTACAGAATTTAAGGTTACATGTCTTGGTAAAGTCTTTCAATCTGAAAATGGTCTTGCAAGAGCACATACTTTGATAACACCTCCATCCTAAAATCCAGAAAAAATATGGTCAATAATTTAAAAGAAAGAAAAAGGGTGAATGTGTAATGATAATGAGAGTTTGGGAGGCCTAGTGGGTGACAGATTTTTAAAATACAACTGACATTGAGGATATCACCTCATTTAACAAACATGCAGCATCATTTCCTAAAATGAAGAGGCTGGAGCACTAAAAACGGCATTTTTCAAACTCATGAACACAGTCAATAGTATATTGGTTACCTGAGGTTAAGGGGTGAGGGGTGGGGGAGTAGGGAGAGGGCATCAACTATATGGTGATGGAAACAGAACTGACTCTGGGTGGTGAGCACATAATGCAATACATAAACAATGTAATGTAGAATTGTACATCTAGAACTTATGCAATTTTTGCCAACCATTGTCACCCAAGTAAATTTAACAATTAAAAAAGATTCCACCTCTCAAAACCTGTATTTTTCAAATCCCATTAGCGAATCTTATAACATATCATCAGACTGTTGTTCTTGTAGAAAACTTAAATTTGGAACTGGGACAAATGAAGAGAAAGAAACAGAACTGGAAATTACAGATTATGCTAGAGGTGGTGAAGTTCATGGAATGTTCCAAATGAGCAGAAAAATTTCTGATTTGAGTAGCGAAGGCCATGCATATGAAACCAGTATTTGTAGCAGGAATCTACTAATTTGGTGAGTTGATTCTTAATTCTACAGTTTCTGAATGTGACAGTCAGCAGCTTCTAAGGAAGTTAATTTAATGTATTGTGTCTTTGGAAGGAAGAAGCTCAGTCTAGAGTAGTTTCTTTAGCACTCAAATAAATCAGTGTGCTATGAGATCAATCCCTGATCTTTATTTTAGCAGAAGTGGAATTTGTTCTCACCTGTATTCTGATGGGTAGAAAATTGTGTTAGTGATTTAACTACACTCAAAAATATGGAAGTCTGCTTTTCATCATTTAAATTAGGGGTGTCTAACTTTTTGGTTTCCTTGGGCTACAATGGAAGAATAATAATTGTCTTGGGCCAAATGTAAAATATACTAACATTAACAATAGCTGATGAGCTTTTTAAAAAATGCTTTAAGAAAATTTATAGGGGAAGCCGGGATGGCTCAGTGGGTTAAGCGCTCACTTTGCAGCGCCGGGGACC
>PVKE010048321.1:0-11625 GCA_004027555.1 Craseonycteris thonglongyai | reverse complement strand
GTCCCTAGTTCCAAAACCCCGAGTGCCTCTGATACCTCATTAGCCTTCAAACAAATTCTAAAATCTTATTTTCTTTTTTGAGCTAGCTTGTGTGGATTTCTGTGCCCTGCAACAACGGGATTTTGATTACTCTACCATGTGCTTCTTTTCCCTCTTCCAGTTTCCTCTTGCCCCTAACTGAAGGTATAAATGACCCAAACCCTAGCTCTTTTCTCTTCTGGGCCTGTGTGTATCTCTTGTTGATCTCATCCATGCACTTGGCTTTAACTCCCACCTATGGGTAGATAACTCCAAATCTAAGTCACTCGGGCAGACCTCCTCACTGTATACTGGACTGTATACCCTAGAACACTGCTTACCTCTGTCTGGATGTCCCACAAGCCCCTTAAATGAATAATTACAAAACTGAACTCAAACCTAGTGCTTTTCTGATACTCTCTAGACTAATGAATCACCCCACCATCCATCGACCCAATCACCTAAGTCAGAAATCAGAGGCAGGCTTCACCTCTCCCTGTGCTTCGCCATCTCCAGTCAGTCCAGTTCCCATGTCTTCATGATTCTGCACCCTAAGACATCCTCTCCTCTCCACCCTGACTTCATTGTATTTTAGACCCCCATCCTTTCGTACTATTTGGCCTTCTTGTCTTCTAACACCCTTTCAAGCCTCCTCTATTTAAAAAACATAAATCTGGTTGAATTATCCTCTGATTCTTCCAAGTAATGTCTAACCTCCTTGCAACAATATCCAAACACTGTGATAAGATTCCTGCCTACCTTGACAGCCACATCATTTACCTTTCCCAGTGGATCCTTAAACTTCATCCACTCTGAACAACTTGCAGTTTCATAGGGTCCCAAACTCCCCTCTGCCTCTGAGCCTTCACACCTAATGAGCCACCCTCTCTGCAAAGCCTTCCCACATCTCTTCAAAAGTTAGCTCAATTAATTCAGCTTAGCATAACCTCTTCCAGGAAGCCTTCCTTGAATGTCACCTAATACCCACCCACCTGCACCTTGAGATTAAGTTTACAGTCTCTGTGCTCCCACAGTCCCTTCTGTATAACTTTTTCATAGGCCTTTGATGTCACTTCATAATCATCCACTTCCATCTATGTTTTTTCCATAAGACTAAGTTCTTTAGGGAAGAAATGGTGTCTTTCTTATATTTGTATTCTCAGTGCCTGCCATTCAAACAGGTTTTCTGGATATCGTGTCCTGGAGTGCCCAGAAACCAATTGAGAGGAAACAAAAACAACAACAATAACAGAACCTCCAGAACCAGAATATATTCTCTTCCTCCTGTTACAGCTTTGAAAAGGAGAAGACAAGGGTGTGTTTTCTTCCACTGGTTTGACAGACCCCTGAGGCTTTTGCTTTCTCTTGCATTACATAGTTCAAGGTGGTGGTTCTGTAAGCGTATTTACTTACAGACTGGCCTTGTCATGCCATGCACAGTGTGGGCACAAGACCACAGAGCTCAGTTTGGTAGTAAGTACTGACCATCCCCTAGCAAAGGCTCTATAAATAATTTAACTTAAAAAAACAAGGTCCCTTCCCCCAAGGAACAGAAGACCCTAAGCACTTGTTGGAATGGAGCTCTTTATCTCTTTGCTATAGAATTCTAAGGGGAACTCCTTCTGGTATAAATGTCCTGTGCAACCTCCTCCCCTTTAGTGTAGTCCAGCCGAGTGACTTGTTTCTAACCAACAAAATGTGGCAAAGGTGATGGGATGTCTTTCTAGAAGATTGTATTTCTTCCTGGCTTTGATGAAGCAAGTTGCAAAGTGGGGGAGGCTCATGTAATAAGAAACTGAGGCCCTCAGTCCAAAAGCCCTCAAAAAACTTCATTATGCAACAACCACTTGAGCTTGGAAATGGCTCCTTCCCCAGTTGAGCCTTCACATAAGATCCCAACCCTGGCTAACAACTGACTGCAGCCTGTAAGAAACCCTGAAACAAAAACCCCTCCAACGCATACCCCACAGACAATACAAAATAATAAATATTTGTTGTTTTAAGGCGCTTATGTGGGGCAGTATGTTATGCAACAATAGATAACTAATACAATCTCCTCCATCCCTATTGAAAGTCTAGCTACCCAGGAAAAAAGAAAAAGAAAAAAGAAAAAAATTTCCTTTTTCCTCAGGTTGAATAACAAAGCAAGCCATCATCAACTCAATATTTAACTTAAAATGAAACTCCTTCTAAAAACAAGCTTTTCAATTATTTTAGCATTCTAAAAGCCAAGGCTAAAAGAATTCACACAAAACATTGTGTAATATGAAGGGGGAAAAGAAAAAAGAAAAAAAGGAGACAAGGTTAAAATTTTAAAGGGGCTCTGGAGAAAACTGGAGGCTTTATTGGTTATTTAACTTATAAATCTTATTCTATTTGCTAGATGCATATTAGTATTCATGATTTATTTACTTTTATTCTGACTTCTATAAATAGGTACTCTATGAGCCCTGATAAATGACCTAAAATCTTGCTTACGTTAAATAAAGAAATGGACAAGTTAATTTTAAAATTCTACCCATAGAAATGAATACCCATAGAAACTACCTCTACTCCCTGCAACTAACACCTCCCCCAATTCTGGGCCCCTCCCCCTCGCAGTTGTCATGTCATCCTTTTTCTTTTCTTTGGCTCTTCCTTTATAAATCTGGCATCTGTTCAAATCACTTAGATCTGGTTCTCTTGCAAAAACAAACAGAAGCTACCTGGGGCCTTTGATTCCCACTAATTTACATTCTTTCCGTGCCAAGGGTCAGAGGACGTCAGAGTTGGTGGCAGCCAGTCAAGCCCAGCATTCAGTGGCCCTTATCTACCGACGCAGGGTTTTTCTGCCTCTGGACATGCCAGCATTAATGTCTCTAAAACTAAAATGGGAACATATGTAACTGCCACAAATCTGAAACTAGTAAAACTAAAAGTTCAGCTCAGAGCTGTGACAAGAAGTAGACAAGAGCCCATACAATACTCAAAACTTCAGGCAGTGGGTCAACTATATGACCTATACATATGTATGGAAAACAAAGGCAAGTTCAAAATGCCAGGTGGTTTGATCGTGTAGAATGCATAAATAATTAGCAATTCACACTAAACCGCTGTCTCTTTGTAAATAATTGGTTGGTTTGTAACTTTAAACAGCCTTAAGCTAAAGAGTAATGCCAGTTTTATATGTGTCCCACTAGCTACACGTATACTATATGCTAGTTACATCTGTAAGTCATACAACCCTCCTATCTGCCCTAACAACCAGGATTAAGATCATCCAAATTGATTTGTCCATTAAGTGTTTTTGAGCCTCCCCCCACCCACCCCCACCCCCCGCCTCTCATCCCAAGAAGACAAAAGTTGGTGTTGGAAAGCGAAAACAAACAAACAAACAACTTTAAACATAACAATAGTTTGTGGCCCTCCAAAACTCAACAAGATCTTACTCCTTGGCACTTAATTTATCTCATTAGGAAGAATTTAAATTAAATTAAACTACTTTTCCTGGGTGAGCATGAGACAATGAAAAAAGAAGTTGACTTATTTCACTTAACATATTGATCTCAAGGTCCACCCGCGTTGTCATAAAAGGTAGCATTTCATCTTTCCTTTTGGCTGAGTAGTAATCCATTGTGTAAATGTACCACAACTTCTTTATCCAGTCATCTATCAAAGGACACTTTGGTAAGCCAGATAGCAAAAGCCAAGAACCATATGATTTCATTCATATGTGGAATATAAAATTGAAAGCAACAAAGAAACAAAACCTCATGCATATAGTCAATAGTTTAGTGGTCACCTGAGGGGAAGGGGAGAGGGGAGGTAGGAGAGGAGGGAGGAGGAGTCAAATATATGGTGATAGAAGGAGAACTGACTCTGGGTGATGAGCACATAACACAACACATAGACAATGTAATGTAGCATTGTACACCTGGAACTGATGTATTTTTACTAACCAGTATCACCCCAATAAAATTAACCATCAAAAAAGAAAAAGAAAAATGAAGTTGAAAAACACTACTCTAGATGCTTAAATTCCAGATGAGCATATAGGGAAGAAGATGAGCATAAGAAGGGCAGAGTAAAATCTGGAGACAGTAAATGGAATAACCCTAACAGCAATCTAACAACTGCCTCGTGTGTGTATTAAAAAGGAAGCAGAACTAGAGCAATCCCAAAGGTCGGTTAAAATAGCATTAAAAATTTTGACCTTAAAGCCAGAAGACCTGTGTTGGGTTAGCTCTTAACACAAGATTACTAGCTGTGCCATTTTGGAGAAAAGCTACTTATTATTTGCATTCTTTTTCCTTTTCTGTAAAAAGAATGAAAATGTCAGATTCACAAGGTTATTACATAAGTTAAATGAGATAAAGCACTTTGCTGTTTAGTTGAAAGGTAACACCATCCAGCAGAATTGTCCAAACATTGAAAAGCGCTGCATGCGCCGAGGACTGTACAGTAGACTTCCAGTTAACCGGAACTCAAGCACCCGGTGCTCTCAAGCAATCGGCAACATTTTTTTTTGCCTGTTGCTTGAGATTTTGCCAGTTGCTTGAGAAGGCCAGATGCTTGAGTTCCAGTTAACGGAGAGTCTACTTACATTTATCCCGCATCTACCAATCCTCATGGGTGCTAGTTAACTGAGAGTCTATTGTATTAAGAAGCTTAGAGTTTAGACTACTGTGAATTATTGTTTCGAGGTGGTATCAGACTTGCTTGCGAAGGGGCTGCTTGTTAGGAATAACATGTCCTAGGTTAAAAAAAACACACAAAAACAAGACAGGAATGACTTAATGACACTGATCTATCCTATTTTAAGGGGAACAGTAGGAGATATTCAGATCACAGAGAAGTGGTGAGAAAAAAATTACTTTTTATCTTTCCCCCATCAAACTAAACCAGTAGTTCTTGAATCACCTGGGGGCACTTCTAAAAATATTTGAAGACATTTTTAAAATGTCTGAACCTGGAAAATTGGGAGAACTCCATAAATATTAAATAAGTGAGCACTGCTAAGACTGCATTCAGATAAGGATTCTCATACACTACTAGTAGGAGTGAAAATTAGTACGATTTTTAGAGAAAGCAATGTGCTAATAGGTGTCAACACTTTTTTGATCAGTTCATTTTTGTTTTAAGTTCATACCCTTGGTCGAATTATTCCATGTCTAAGAACCTATCCCAAGGAACTTATCAAGAAGAACAAACATGTTTACATAAGGATGCTTATGTTTGGACCTTATACCATGGAGGATAACTGGAATTGCTTTGAACCTTCCTAAATACTTGAGCTCTGTAAACCTCATGTTATAGGTGGGAATATTTGACAGGTAAACAAAAGAAACAATAAATCAAAATACAAGTAAGGTGATCCAAAAAAGCAGGTGTCATCTTGATCAAACCCAGATACCCTGCAGCTCATTAATATTTCAAAAGGTTGAGAAGCTGCCAATCAGCTCAGTCTGGTCAGGTCAGGCCCTAGCCTTCCATCATCCTGGTGATCTTCACTAATCTCAAAATCAAATGGCAGACAATTAGCTATGAAACCATCTTAAAGGAACATGTAACAGTGCCGGCTAAGGTAGCACAGGGAGAAAAAAATGAAATTCACTTCACTGGCTTTCTTTTTAAAAGCCCAATCTTCTTGAGTAGGACTCCCCGGGATTTGCAACTCATCACCAGCCTAAGATTCTCCACCACAAATGACAAGCATTCTCTAGGGATTAAAAGTTCCCTTATCCCCTAAAACCCCACTGAAAAGCTGCTGAAATCACTATTAAGTCCTACCTTCCTGTGGGCTACAAGATACAAATATTCTCCCAGGAGTGCAAAAAGAAGAGCTCACTTACAAAAATTAAAAAATCAAGCTCTATGCAAGTGACTAAATTGTGAGCTGTGAGGTTTTAGTATTAGTGATCCAAAATATGAGAATGATAATCAAGAGAGCAAAAGAGTATTTTTATCAAGTGCACTTATCGAGTACCGTTAAGCACGTGCTTACTAAATGAGTCAGCCATCATAGCTAATCAGCCAGGTAACCCTAGTACAGGTGAATCTGCAGATGGTACACAAGCAACTAAATAAATAATGATAAATAGCATAAGTGTAATGCCTGATACTTCTCAAAGCACTTCCACACGTGATTTATTATTCAATCCTCATATTAACTCCATAATGTAAGCAGAAAAGAAAGGATTTGACAGATAGGCATGCAGTCCTAGGTTCACTGATTTGCCCATATTTAGAGCCAATTGATTATTGAAGACATCAATTTTCCAATCTGGTTCTTCCAGTTTTCTTCTCACCATATCAAGCTAGGATAGCAGATGTAAAGTTTATATATGTGATAGGAGCACATGATGAGACTAGAGTGCTGGAACCAAGATTTAGGAGCCTCAATGCCATCAACTCTAGGTATTGTAATCTGGGAAAATTATTAAAACTCTCTGTATATCTGTTTTCTCATCTGCCAAGTGGGGTAATACTAGCACTCAGCCATTAGATGATTATGCAGATCATGTATAATGTGCTGAGTGAGCCCAGTGGTAGCCACACAGCAAGAGGTCCAATAAATGTTAGCCACCATAACTATGGTCACTGATTGAGAATCAGGAAATATTCTCAGCTTAATCAAGATAAGATACAAATATACTGGGTTCTTCTGCCTGCCAGGTGTGTGTTACGTGCTATATTAGTTTCCTATTGCTATTATAACAAATCACCACAAACTGAGTAGCTTCAAATGACAAATTTATGATCTCGTAGTTATGGAGGTCAGGAGTCAGAACTAGGTCTTCCTGGGTTAAAACCAAGTGTCAGCAGAGCTGTGTTCCTTCCAGAGGCTCTAAGAGAGAATCCATTTCCTTGTCTTTTCTGCTTTTCTTGGCTTGTGGTCCCTTCCTCCATCTTCAAAGAGCATCATTCCAAACTCTGGTTCTGTAGATTATCTCTTCTCTCCCCGTATTTTATTCATTATATCACGTTCTCTGACCTGATCCTTCTGCCTCCCTCTTATGAGGACCCTGTGATTACATTGGGCCTACCAGGATAATCAAAATAGCCACCCCATCTCAGGATCCTTAACCATATCTACAAAATTCCATTTGCCATATAAGTAACATTCACAGGTTCCAGGGACTAGGGTGTGGACATCATTGGGGGACTGTTATTCAATCTACCACAGGTGCCAAGGATACAAGAATGAATTTCATACAACTGCTAAGCACAAGTAGTGAGTTCTCACACTATTGAATAAAACAGACATATTATTATAAAAAGAAAGAAATAAAACAAATTCTAGTGCATATTAGACTACATGACTCAAGGATTGTAGAGAAGTATAAGCAAAATCTTCTGAGGTAACAGGGTGGATCGATTTATCTCAACCAAAAAAGAGAAAAGACCTCATGAAGAAAGTGATAGAAGCATAGAACTGGGCAATGATACGTACTTAAACTTGTGGTGATAAAGGGTTCTCAGAAAAGCACATGGAAAAGTTAGGAATATTGAATGGGCTGGTGTGATTAGAGCCTCTTTTTCCAAAGAGGAAAAAATGGATGGAAGAAAGTGTTGAAGAGAGACATTAAGGCCATATAGTGAAGGGCCATAGCAAAGGAATTTTACTGAAAGAAAAGTCATTGAAGGCTGTTGAGGGGAAGCCAGGATGGCTCAGGAGGTTACGAGCTCGCTTTGTAGCCCTGGGGACAGAGAATCAAGTCCCAGCCCCAGCCCATGCGAACCCATATGCTGAACTGGGGTGTGCTTCCCATGCGGGAGACCCCCAGTTCGGTTCTTGCCCCCCACCTCCCGGTTTGGCCCCTGGCTCGAGGGGGTGTGCCTCCCACGAGGGAGGCTCCCAGCACAGTTTCTGCCCTGCACAGCTACCACCCACCTGTGTGGAATGAAACCATGTTGAAAACTGATGACGTACAACTATGGAGACTGCTCTGGGCCCTCCCACTTCTCTCTCTGTCTCTCTGTCTCTGTCAAAAGCAATAAAATAAATCTTAAAAAAAATTAAAAAAAAGGCTGTTGAACATGTCATTCAGATTTATGTTTTACAAAGAAAACTCCAGAGGCAGTGAGAAAAGTGGATTGCGGAAGGCAGAACACAATTTAAAAGCTACTACAATAGTCTCAGCAGGCATGTTCAAACAGTGGCCCAGGACAGCTCCATTCTTAAAACATGAAATTTTCTTGCAATTTATTTTGTAGCTCATTAGCTATCATTAGTGTTAGTGTGTTTTATGTGTGGACCAAGACAATTCTTCCGGTGTGGCCCAAGGAAGCCAAAAGGTGAGACACCCCTGGTCTAGAGCAAAAAGGGAAAAGGACTACATGAAAAAAGGAATGTAGAAAATGAAAGCAAAGGTGGATGTCAGTAGCCTGATCATATGTACCAATTTAAATGGGACAGCATCCATTTTTTTCTGTCCTGTTTAAAATGGGACATGGAGTCAGCCTCAGTTCAGACACATTTCCAAAGTGAAATCAACAGGACAGAGTGCCCAACTGAATATAAGAGGGACACAAAAGTGATGCTGAGATGACTTCTCAGGCAAATGGGGGACAATGATGCCACCAAGTGATGCAAAAAACAGAGAAAGAGGGGGCAGTTCATGGGGGAATACATTTCAGATGTACTGATGAGACCCTCTAATGGGGTTAAATCTGACTATTTAGCCAAAAGGAAAAGCATGCAGAAATGACGACATTTGAGAATTTGAAAAGCTCTAGTATTTAGAGTCAGAAATGTCCTTTTCTGACATTTAGTACTTTTGAGACTTTTGGACAAATTGCTCAGTCTCTCATGGCTTTGTTTCCTCTATGAAATGAGAGATTTGATGGTATTAGGTAATTACTAAATTTACTTCCCATTCTAATATTATATGGGTCAAATACTTGAGTCATTATTTTCTCCCCAGTTTCAACCACTTCTCCAAGTCACTCTCAACATTAGCCACTAATATAAAACCTAACGGGTCTTGATTTTCAAAAAGAGGGGGGGAGGGGCTAGACCTTGAAAGGTGAGGACAGGGCACTAACAATCATTGCATGCCTTCTATGTACCAGGTACTATGCCAGCCATACTCTCCTTCCATTGTTCTCTCACTTGGCTGGACACCCACCCCCATGTGGTCCTAGAAATTACCTGCATCATGAAAATCAATGATGTGATGCCACAATAATAGTTTCCATTTCTGTTCTAACTGCTATGTTATGTTCTGTCCCCAAATGTTCCTTCCCTATTAGACTTTAAAATGTGTTTGTGCCAACAGGGCCACAAATGAATTTTCTTATTGGGTACTGAAAAATTACATGGGGGATCATGAGAACCTAGGGATGAAGGAGGCAAGTAAGTCATCTTTAAAGTATTCTATTTACGGAAGAATAAATTGAGATAGCACTCCAATAAGATCATTGATATTAAAAGATGGTATAAGATCCCACTTAAAACTCTTCAGTGGCTTTCACTGAGTTTGGCTGTAATTACCACTAGGGTGAACGAACACAAGGACTTAGCACAATCACCTTGTAGGTTTTCCAAATTATTAATATACCTCTTTCTTCTACCCCACAAGATTCTTATACTATACTTTCCCGGATTGAATCACAAGAGTATTCATCCTCCTCTTAAATTTAGAAACATGTAGCAAATAGACTAAAAAATACTAATATCTAAAATAAAATCCACACTGCTTAATTAGATATACACACATGTACATGTATACATACATGTGTGTATACACATATGCATATGTATGTATACACAAGTATATATACATATATACATGTGTGTCCAACTAAAAAATATAAGTGGTGTAAACATGTTGAGGCCCCTATCCTGTTTTTTTTGTATCCTACTTCTCGTTACACACCCTTATAGCTTTCTCTCTAGTTTTATTCAAACACATGACTTCCTGCAATTGCCCATGCTACTGTATGCTCTGTGTCCTGGTTCACCTTCCTTCTGCCTTCTTGTCCTCAGGTATACCCGTCTTGCTCAGATGGTGTACCTCAGTTGTCATGTTCTAGTTAAAGTCTTCCCTGATCTGAATCGACCACTCCCTCCTTTGTGTCCCACTGTCTCTTCTATCATAATTTCTCTAACTCTTTATTGTAAATTTGTTACATGTCTATATTGCCCTACTAAGTTTTAACTTTTCAGGGGTAGAACAGGCCAGGTAATATGATATTTGTTGGTTGAATGAATGAATAGGATAACAGAAGAAGATCATGTGCATTTTTTGGTCTCTAAGGCAAAGATAAATTCCTTTTCTCGAGATCCATTTATAGGTTCAGAAAACAGTTTCTATTTATTTATTATCAATAACTAAAGGTAAGAACTTCTAAACATAGTGCTATTTTTTCAAATTTGAGGTACTCTATGATTTAGGAGGCAGAGAATGAACTAAGCTCATAACATTGTCAGCAAAACTTATTTGCTTAAAATGTTGAAAATTCAATTTATTCTGCCATCCTGTCAAAAAAATAAGAGTAGAAATTAAACTACCACCACCTTAAATTTCATGCTGCAATGGGATTATAAATTGTAATAGTAAAACAGTGGGACATTTACTTTTGTCCCATCTGTGCTGAAATAGCTACCGTCTGACCCTTCAGGGATATATATATGGGCGTATCAGAGAAGAAGTCTAGGGAAACAGCTCTCAGGGGAAATGATCACCACTGATGGCAGAAAAAAAGTAAACATGTTAACTCATGCCAGGTGAGCTTATTAAAAATGTGTTTACCTATGTAGCTGCCCAGAAGCACATTACCTTGAACCTGGAGAAACAGTGTCAGGTAAGTGTGTCCAAATCCTCCCTCAACCCTAGGAGACAATGCCTTTTCCAGCAAAAAGTACTTGCTCAGTGTCAGTTACAATGCCAGCATCAGACTATGACACAGGCACTTGAAGTTGAAGCTCATAAAGCTTTCTTTAATAGGAGAACAATCTAATTCAATGGTTAAATGCCAATCAGGGTGGGATAAATAGGCAGCAGCTGAAAATACAAGATTTAGAAAGCAACTGCAGCTCCTCTGGGAATGCACTACTACTGAATGGCTGTCAGAAGCAGAACATAAGTGAGTTAGCACCACTAATTTAGAGGAAAAAGAACGACTCCTATTTAAGTGAACACACGTAGAAACCCAGTACAGTTTTGAAGTTACATGTTATATGTATTTAGAAAACTAACTGGGACTTGAAAGTGTGTGCAAATGAATTTAGATAATGAAAACAAATTGATAGGAAGAAAATCAAAAGTACCTTTTCTTTAACTAGTATCCATGTTATTAATATATTAATGCATCCATAAAGAATCAAATTTCTCCTAAGGTAGTCATGAAATTTTGGACTCAGGACTGATCCATTCATCCTGAAAAAACATTTAGCCTTTAGAAAAGGGCATTATCTCCTGGGCCAAAAGCAGATTTGAGCTTCATCATTTGACCTTTTCATTTGCCTTCTCCCCAGCTGCCACTTCTCCCTACATTATGAACAAGAAGATGAGAATCACTGGGGCTCAAGGGAAAAGACCAGAAGAGACCTGCTGTAAATCACTGACCCAGGAACTTTCCTCCTGTCTGCACTGTGTCTTGTCCCACATTCTTTGCCAAACG
>PVKE010048320.1:0-11614 GCA_004027555.1 Craseonycteris thonglongyai | reverse complement strand
TACACATGTCATTCTTTTCTAGGTCAATTGACTACTTTTTTTTATTCTTTCTTTCTTTCTTTCTCTCTCTCTCTCTCTCTCTCTCTCTCTCTCTCTCTCTCTCTCTCCCTCCCTCCCTCCCTCCCTCTCTCTCCCTCTCTCTCTCTCTCTCTCTCTCTTTCTTTCTTTCTTTCTTTCTTTCTTTTTTCACAGAGAGAGACACAGAGAGAGGCAGAGAGAAGGGGGAGGGCCCGGAACAGTCTCCATAGTTGTACATCATTAGTTTTCTATATAGTTTCACTCTACAGGTTGGTGCAGGGCTGTGCAGGGCAGGAACCAGGCAAGGGGCCTCCCACATGGGCCCTGGCAAGAACTGAACTGGGGGCACACCCCAGTTTAATATATGGGTCCGCACAGGCCAGGACTGGGATTCGATCCTCAGACCCTGAGGCTGCAAAGTGAGCGCTCAACCCGCTGAGTCATCCCGACATCCCCAACTGACTATTTCTTGGAAGTAGATGGCTTGTTATACATTTTGAAACCCATAATGACTAGTGTTATTCTAAGCATAACAACAGGCACTTTACAAATATTCTTTTATTGCATTTAAAAATATAAACAAATATAGCCAATTATATTATCCATATATAAACATTATAAAGTACAAGTGTTACAAATTGCCAAAATTATTCTATGTATCTATCTATCATCTAATCATCTATATATATATATATATATATATATATATATATATATATATATATATATATATATGTACATATGATATATACATAGCACATATACCACAGTGGTAAGAACTTTGGCTTCCAAGTCAGACTAACCCAGACCTGAATCCTTTCTTTGAGTAGTTACTTGCCTATGACCATATCAAGTTTTCTATACTCTGAACTTCAGTTTACTCATTTGTAAGATGAGAATCACAATAGCTGAGAAGACTTGGTGCAGAATGAATGAGATCATGTACATGTAGCACTTGGTACAGGTCCTGACATGTATTAACAATGCACCAAAGAGACAATCGTTTAAATATTATACTAAATTTTAATTTATATTATAATAAAAATGAATCACTTTTCATAGGAGATAACTTAACAGTTTCCATATTTGACATTATTACTTTAAATGTGAACAAATTAATCTAATTTTGGCAGTTAATATCAAGATATAGCAATTGTTTTGTTTTTACCTTAAATAAGAAGTTTTCAGTAAATTTGGTTTTAGCTTTTAATTTAAAGCATCACTTTTTATGATATTAAAAATTCAATTTACCATCAAGTTAATACTGCCATCCTTGAAATAATCATGTAGTTGAAATTCGTCTTCATTTATCATTTAAAAGATAGCTTTGTCTGATACTTTAAAATTGTGTTATGAGGGAGAACATCTGAATTCACATGTTAGATGTTATTCCAAAATAAGTATTGTACCAAAAATCCTCAAAATATATTTTTTTTAAATGTGATTATTCAATATGCTTCAGAAAGAAAGTACAATAGGCTGCATGTGACTAATCAGAGAGTACACATCCCACTCCCATCAAACTAATATCTGACTACCCCCAATATAATTAGATGCAATTTAATTTTAAGTCATCATAGCAAAGCTCCATGGACTATATCATGATTTATTATTATGGAATCTAGATTAATTCTGATCATTTATTAAATTTGAAATTTTAGTATGACAGAAAACCATGTGGCTGGTATATGGTCTAATCTAATGTAAACAGACTTGAGTCTGTTGGGAAAGGATCAATCAATAAAAAGAACAGGTGAGATAAAGGGCCAAAAAATCAAGTGCTGTCCACACATAATCATTTTACTTCTACTACTGGAACATATATTGAGGAAGTCTTTGCCACATATCTTACTGATATTACTGTGGAAATAATGTAGCTTCTTCAATTTATATTTAATTAAATTTAACTATATTGGTTTAACTCGATTCCCACATTTATTACTTTTTTTCATTCAGTACATCTGAGAAGAGCACTAAAATTATACTTAATACCAATTCAAAACTATCAAAACTGTTATTCAATGTTTGAGACAGAATTGAAACATGTTTCTATAGGTATAATACATAAGAAACATATGTTTGACAGTTTGTGCAGGTCAGATCTCATGAAATTATTGGCCCAGGATCATAGAAGATTTCTGAGGTAAACTAATTCAGCAGGTTCCTGTGGTTCCTTCTTACCTTCAACTGAAAGGTTATTTTCTAGTCTTTTCTAGGCGTGTCTGACGTGCTGGGGATACAAAGAAATATATAGTTCTGCCTTTTCAGAGCTCAGGCTAGTAGGAAGAATAAAAATTGATCATCACAATATTGTTTTCTTTCTACTTTCCCATGAATCTAGATCTGTTGATTATTCTCCATCTCCTGAAACTTTAATCCACAATTGCCTGTTTTCATTGGCATTTAAACCTCCTCAAGTCAATTCTATTAATATCACACATAAGACACACTTATCTGTGTCCTTACATATGTGATATACATACATACATACATACACATATACATACATACATACAATCCATGTCCCTGAGCTACCACCATGTCCACCAAAACTACAGCTGTATCTTCTCCCTTGCAGAGAAATTAAAAACATTGTCTATACTCTCTTTAGTTCTCACATCTTTTCTAATCTGGCTTCCATTTCCACCTCTCCATCAAAACTGCCTTAGTCGTTCCCTTTGTCATAGGCCCACCAGACATACCATTTGAATCGGGACAGAAAACAACAACGCTGTCCTGTTTCAAGTGACACATATAGTCAGCTTACTGATACCTTGAACTCAGCCCAGTGAGACTAGGCTGACCATACATGCTGTCTGAAACGGGACAGTATCATTTGTTTTCTGCCCTGTTTCAAATGGTCTGTCTGGTCAGCCTACTTTATCAACTTGTTTTTCTCTGAGCCCTTCTCAGCCCTTTGTCTTAAAGTACAAACACCCATTTCTTGGCATGTGATACAATGATATTCTTCTGGTTTGCCTCCCTGGCTGCTCTATCCTCACGTCTCCTTCACTTCATGCTAAGGATTTCTACAGACATATTACCAAACCTGATCTCTCTCATAAAGTTTGCTCTTGCCCCAACAGGGTTATGATATAAATGACGGAGAGAGACAGAACACTAAGATCATAAATTGAAACTAAAATGAGTAATACAATTTAAAAGGTATAGTATTAAAAGAATGAAATTTGTATGTATTTATTGGTAAGAGATGTGATAAATGACACATTACTTATATCATTACATGTAATGACATATCATTGTTCTTACATAAGTTTGGTAACGTTTTGTATTATGTTTAGGTAGGAGACATTATATGTGTTAACCCAGATAATTCAGGAACCATGTACAATTGGCAAGATGCTGGGACATAAACACAGAAGAAGAAAAAGATGAGTGTCTAAAGCACAAGATCTTAATTGGTGGAAGTGTCATCCCATAGGGACGCTATGGAAATTTGTTGGGTGTGTTCAAGTCATTACAGTGAGTGAGAAAAATGGCTGGGCTGGTATTTAATGGGCAGAAGCCCCAGATATGAAAGGTCTTTCAAAGCACAAGACTCTTTCCCCACCATGCACTGTCCTGATTCCCAAATGATGCTCCAATGTCTCACCAAGCCCTCATTTGTTTTTAATTATCTAAGCCCAACACCTATCTACATTTCTATGTAAACACTAGTATGTCTTACACAATTGTTAGTAACGAATTTTTCAGGAGTGCAACTATCATGTATTTTAAGAGAAGACTGTTCTCTGCTTTATTCTTAACGTTACCATGAGTCATTTACCCTTCCCAAAAATCACATCATTACACTGTAATGCTGCTCTTATGGATGAGTCACCAGTACACAAGCCTCTATCTGTCAGCCTCTGCAGCTGTCATACTGGTGGTAATTCTATGAACAGGTGAAAGCGTCTGACATGCAAACATTGATATTACAATATACATTGATATTTCATAAATTACTTTCCTTGTACGTTTCTTTTACATTAGGGCATTCTGCTTTTTTAAATCACACATTTACATAAGTTATATTGGTAATAAGTTTCATTCCATGTTAATAAAGGGGATGCTAAAAAATATTTGTTATAATGGCATGGAGCTAAGAATCACTGGTTTAAATTCTTGAAAGGACAAGAATATTCTGAGCCAATAACACTGTTGGAGATCAACAAATACAGCAGAAGGCCTGGCTAATACCAGACAGGGGAGATGCTATTCCCAGTTCTGCTGGTCATGGAGACCCTGACTTATGCTAATAACATCATTATGAGAAAAACCATGTGCAAATAAAAAATATTTAGCAGCAGCAGTACATATGGAGGAATCAGGAGAGGAATTTTTGCAACAGACAAAAGATAAAATCACAAGGTGAAGGACTTGAGTTATAAATAAAAGAAAATGTATTAAGCCTAACAAAATGTTCTTGTTCCTTCTACTGACATGATCTTTGCCAGGGTAAATAAACTGAGTTTTCATTCATTCATACTTGCTCATCATTTTAAGTTTTAAAAATTAATATATGGAAAGAAATAAGCTGATTTGGATTACTAGCAATTTGCAGCAGTGTGATGCCTTAATTGCTCTCCCTGATTCTTATTGTTACCTATGTGGGTTGGGCTTGCCAAAAAGGTGTAAAATTAAGCCTCGAAACCATAAGATAAAAATCATGGGAGCCCAGGATGGTTCAGTGGGTTAAGTGCTCACTTTGCAGCCCGAGGACCATGGATGGAATCCCGGCCCCAGCCCGTGCAGACCCATATGCTGAGCTGGGGAGTGCCCCCAGTTCAGTTCTCACTGGGGTGTGACCTCGGCCCAGTTCCTGCCCTGTGCAGCCCCGCACCCACCTATGGAGTGAAACTATGTGGAAAAACCAATGATTGGAGGCTGTTCTGGGCCCTCCCCCTTCTCTCTGTCTCTGTATCTTTCTCTCTCTCTCTCTCTCTCTCTCTCTCTCTCTCTCTCTCTCTCTCTCTCTCTCTCTCTCTGTCAATAAATAAATAAATAAATAAATCTTTAAAAAGAAAATGCTTACAAAATTCAGAAGAGACAGTTAACATAAGACAGTCATCTTGTATTCTACTTTATCCCCTAAAATGTTATTCTTTAGAGTTCCTCAAACTTTATTAATGCAAATGGTTAAAGAAAAAAAGCACAATTTGAATAATTTGTTAATTGTTAAGGACTATAAAAAGAAACTTTAGGCAACATACGATGGTTGGCAAAAATGTTAAATATATAATTCATGATCCACTCTTCTATAAGCTGTATGATGATGACATTCTCAGCATCCCTTAACAGCTTTCAATAATAATAATAATAATAATAATAATAATAATGGCCTTTCTAAGATATTTCTATACTTAACGATTCATGAAGTAGAGACTAAACCATGTTAAACTCCCAGGTCTTCTATAAAGTTATTACCCTTTCTTCTGGTTATGTAGTGTAGCTTAACAAACTATACTAATATTTCATTCACAATCTGGGGAGTCAGGAATTGTGGAAGATCTTGGGATAGGTGGTTCATCTCTGATTCTTGCTATGTCACCCGGGGGAACTGGGACTGGACAACTCACTTCCAAGACAACTTTCCAGTCAGTCACATAGCTGGTATCTGATGCTCCTTGTTGTCTCTCTCTGTCTCTGTCTCTGTCTCTGTCTCTCTCTCTCACCTCCTCCCCCAGAAGGCCATGAGCTTCTCATAGCAGAGTGATCTCAGGGAAAACAGACTTCCCTACACTGGTAGCTGGCTTACCCTGAGGAAATATTCTAAGAGCAAGTATTAATATTATTCTAAGAGACAAATAGTGGAAACTCCCAATCTCATAAGGCCTGGGACTGGAAACTAACACAATGCCACTTCCACAGTGTACAATTAGACAAAGCCATCATGAAGCCCACCCTGATTCAAGGTTGAGGGGATATACTGTCACCTTTCTTTTTGAGTAGCGCCAAAGAATTTGTGGTCATCTTAAATTCACCATATCTTGGTTGAAGCAATAATAAAAATTATCTTATTTCTGGTCAGGAATTCTCATGAACACCCACTACATGTAAAGCACCATGCTAAGAGCTCTATAAAATGCAGTTACTTACTTCAAGAAATTAAAAATTCTACCTAAAGAATGAAAAATGCAACTAAAAACAGTTAAACAACTAGTTTTCCAGGTAATATTTTAAATTAGCCAAGGAGAAAATGAGAATGATAGGAGCGAGAAACTGACTTCAAAATCTATAAATTTCATTCTCTCTATAATAGCAATGCCAGTTTCTTCCATGTGCAAATAACTGGAAAACATTCCCTATTTTGACAACATGTCGATAATGAATACAATTGTTTCAGACTGTTATAAACTGCATGCAGTTCTGAGGATAAACACACATTCAGAGACCACTATGGAGGGTTATTTCATTGCCTCGCAAGGAAAACCAGAGATAATCATATCTAATATTAATATTCAGGATACATTATCTAAACCCAGAGATGATGCATATAAAAAGATGTGATCATAGGCATATTAACACTGCATTTGTAGGTAGACCTTTTAAGTGATTTTGTTAGGTAAACATTAATGAAACAAACATCTATAAACTGATGCCTGCTACGTGCAAGGGCATTGTGCTATATTGTTGTGCAGATACAAGATTTAATGACATCATCTTGCAAACAAGGAATTTACAGTGTTGGGGAGAGGGATGAGTAAATAGGCAATTCTGTAACAGTGTGACAAGTCCCATGATAGGGGTGAGTGTAGATGCTGTAGAGTAAAATGGGAGAAATATTTATCTCATACTAAGGGTCGATACACCCAGGAAAACCCTCCAAAAGACAATGAAAATCCGACAGATGAAGGTCCAATTAGGAAGTTATTGTTGTTATTGTTTGAGAATGGAGGCCATTTCTGAATAAGAAAAAAGTTAGTAAACATTCTAAACAGAGGGGTAAAGGTTGTGAACAGAGAGATTATGGTACATTCAGGGCAAAGCCAGTGTGACCTAGAGAGAATATGGGGCAGAAACACTTGTTGAAAGATAAGCCTGGGGGAGATAAGTATGATCACATCACTTAATGCCTTTTATTTGACACTGATGAGTATAGATTTCATACTGAAAGCCATAAGAAAATACAAATGCACAAATAAATGACTATGTTAATTTCAGGTGAATGCTTACACGTGCACGGACACATATATAAAAGCGTTATTTATAAACAGCCAGTATAACACTTTTGAAAAGTCACACATCAGAGCTCAATAATAAAAGCACATGAAAGCTTTTACATTTAGTGTCATAATTGTGAAGGGTTTTACTTATGAGCCAAATCTGTTTTTTCAGTTGTCTGCATTTATTAGATTACCTATTGATTTAGTGTTTACAATTTTAGTGTTATAATTATTTTATGCAGTAACAAGTATAAACTATTATTTAAATACAGGACAAATACAATAGCTCTTGCTCTAGTGTTTAACTAGGAACTTACTATAATATTTAAATTGATAATAATAGACTTTCCATTTTACTAAATTAAAGGGAAATCTACATGCACTATAAACTTCTAATAATTCATCTATAGTAAGTGACCAATAATGATCTTTATATGCTCTAGGTCTCTTAAAAATACAGGATGGTATACTCTCATTCTGATGCTCTGAGAACATATGAGACTGTGAATACACTGCTTCTTTTGATATTTTACTATAAATTTTTTTTTAAGATCTTTTTTTTTTAATATATTGTTATTTATTTATTTTTGACAGAGAGAGAGAGAGAGAGAGAGAGAGAGAGAGAGAGAGAGATACAGAGACAGAGAGAGAACTGAACTGGGGGAAATCCCCAGTTCAGCACATGGTTCCGCATGGGCCGCGGCCGGGACTTGATCCCCGGTCCCTGGCGCTGCAAAGTGAGCGCTCAACCCACTGAGCCATCCTGGCTTCCCCATTTTACTATAAATTAACACGATTTATTATATACATGTTTCCATTATTCTGGTTCTCCTCAATTGTTTCTCCATTCAGCTGTATGTGTTCACTTGCACTGGCCAGATGTATTTCCCAAACTGATAAAAAAAAAAAGTATGTTATTGCTGTATTAGAGACAAAATGTGCACTAGGACCTTATTATTGGTCAGTGCAGAAATTTTCCAGGAATCTGTCTTTTAGCTCACATCACATTCAGTGAATTATTTTTCAGTAATTGAGGAGGATGCATGATTTTATCATCTCAAACATAATAAAAAATACAAAATAAAAAATTCCAACTTTCTTTGGACTGTATTAGATAAAGGTAAAACAAAGGAATAGGTTCTTTTGTTTTCTTTCTTTTTTTTTTTTGATAGATTAATGCTATCTTTAAAACTATGAAAATATATAAAATTACATAAAAGGCTAAAGCTGCAAATTCTTTTTTTTTAAGACTGATTTTTATTGCTTTTTGATAGAGAGACAGAGAGAAGGGGAAGGGCCCAGAGCAGTCTCCATAGCTATACATCTTAGTTTGCTATACAGTTTCATTCCACAGGTGGGCGCGGGGTTGCACAGGGCAGGAACTGGGCCACGGCCTCTCACATGGGCCCTGGTAAGAACTGATTTTCAGACACCAGGGCTTCAAAGTGAGCACTCAACCTGCTGAGCCATCCCAGAATCCCCTAAAGCTGCAAATTCTTTACTAACCATTATTTAGGATTCTACTTTGTAGCATAAATTTATTAAAATCTGTAACACATTTGGTAATAAGATGGTTCTTGAGTGTATAAGAAAAATAAATTCGTATAACCTATTTTACACTTTAAACAAGAAAATCATAGTTTCCTTCATGATCACAATGTAAATAACTAAAGAGTTCATCATAGCATATATTTCCTACTAATATGATTTGGGCAGCCAGTTTTAAGTTCAATGTGTAATGTGTATATACTGTTGTTGTACAGAAGAGTGATAAACTTAGCACTAACCAACCATTGGTAAATTACAAAAGAACTAGAAAAGCTGACTTCAAAGTGAATAATTAAAGCAAGTTGCCCATTGGTACCATTTCTTTTTGTGATACTGAAGCACAAGTACTAACTCCTAGCATGATGTTTATCTAATTTTTCATAATCTGTATGACTTCTTTGAACGACTTGGTCATCTTTTCAAACACACCTTTTATTTTTAAGTCATTTTGACCTTGGGAACATTGATCTTTCCCTTATAAACCAGGTAACAGGCAACAGCTAAAGTACGGGCTTGGGGTTAAGCGATTTCCATGGCAAGCCAAGAGAACACTCACATTGATTCTCATTCTGCCCAGAACTAGGGACATTTAGTTTACGTTCCACAAGGTCAGATTAAAAATGCTCAGGGTTATAAATTAGGAGACTTACTTCAATGATTGGTTCAAAGAAAACCTTCTCACTGCAGAGGGAAATCATTTAGGTAGAAATAACCAACTAACCAAAAGGCAGAAATGGGGACGAGTTATTAAAGAAAACACCGGAACAAAACCATGCTAATTTCCTTCTCTTAAGTATGCTATTTAATTTTAATTGGAAAAAAAAGCAAGAATAAAAAAAGTTAAAAAGCAATTAAGACATAACAACAATCCAATCCTTTTACATTCTACTTCCATCCTTAGTTTCTTTAAAAATCTTTTTAAATACGCATGGTTAACTTTCCTATTCAAGCCAATATAGTGTATGTGTGTTGGCATGTATTTACATTCTATTGGGAGCTACTTGTTTTGCTTTGCTCATTAAGTATCAAATTATCTCCCAGATTTGATACCTCTCTAATCATTAATAATAAATATATATTAAGTATATTATATTCAAGCAGGAACTTGATTTAAAGAAAAACAGTCCTCTGACCAATAAAATTTTATTTATATCTAAATCATAATAAGCAAAGACAAAACAAAGTCTCTATGACATGAGCTAATAGCATAAAGCCTGAGCTACCAATGTGTTTGGACAATGATGTCCAATTGCATCTGTTCTGCATACACTGAGGTTTCAAAGTCTTTGAACATATTGGTAAGAAGGTCATTGAAGTGATTTATTCTGCATATGCACAGCTTAAGTACTATAATAATGAAATCACGTTCACTTGAAAGAAAATTGTCCAGTGTTAAGTTGCCAATGGCCATGTTAATAAGGCTTTCTTCGTAATTTGGCTGATAGAAGCTTCCAGCTCAAATGCTATTAATTTATTTAGTAATTCTAAAACTCACAAGTGAAGGAAGGAGAAGAGATATTTTCTAAAGAAATATAGATAATTCAGGAGGTCTATTGTTGTTCTTCATAACAATGGAGCTTTTAGTTCAATTCCCTAATTTACTGTCACTTTATCACTTTTATCTTCCACTTCAAGTCTGTTTCTTTTATTGGACTATCTATTCAGCTGATAATTCATTTAGACTTTTGAAGTTCTATGCCATAAAAATTCCATTTAACTGCTTCCTAAATGGTGGTTAATCTGCACCAATTTTAAATTTGACCTTAATGGAACAGCTTATTCCTGAAGTTATTAGGACATTGCAAAACAGATCATGTCCTTACAAGTGTACTTATTGTAAAGTTTTTTTTTATCATTGACAAAATAAACTTTGCACAGAGATATTTGCAAAGTGCCTCCTTTTATAATAAAATGCAGAGTCATTTTCCCATTTGAATTTTCCTACACAGTTCAGAATCTCAGTCAAGCATCAGATGAAGTGTTAAAGTGCTTTGTTAACAAACTTATTTCCCAGATGTGGATAGAACAGGGACAGAAGGCTGTAATGCTCTAACATACCTAACAATTCAATTACAGTTATCTTATGGTGCCATCACATATTTTTCTTCAACAATCAAATAACCTCAGCTGGAATCCTCCAGCAATAACATAAATAAAGGACCATCTGGCTAGAATAATTAAGGAAGGCTGGAAATAAACCATTAATTAGTGCAGTATTTCAAACGACCTTCAGAGGCCTTATTATAAAATTATATCCAAACAGGTAATCATTTATTTCATGTTGCTGTTAAATTTAACTAGGCATGAATAAATACAAATATTAAATTTCTACTCTGTTGGTGAGGACTATTGACTGAAAATAATGACATTATATTTCATTTCAATTAAAGCAACAAATAATTAAGTGCAACAAAAATAATTCTATAAACGTTTAAAATTTACATAACTCAAATTTTATCATAGAATTTTAACATTGAAAGGACCTTTAGAGAGCGTAACACCTCCTCAATTTATGGAAGAAAAGACACAGGCTCAGAGAGATTAAATAATTTTTCCCAAGGTCACACAACTAGACAGTAACAGAGACTAAGGCAAACACAAGACCTCATTTTCATTCTAGAAATACTCTGCACTGACTATGAGGACTTACAAATAAACGTTCTATACAAAGTGTGCTGGTTGCTCTTTTGCTGCTTCACTGAATTAAAAACAGAATTTTACAAAACCTACTAATGTACCAAATTACAGGGCCACATAATGAGAAAATACCTAAAGTAATTACCTTAAAAGAGTGTGAGCTAGAGATGACTAGCTGCCCACTAATGGATGAAACTACTCTTTTAGAATAGTTTATTACAATTTCTTGCTAATGAAATGCAGCA
>PVKE010048319.1:0-11619 GCA_004027555.1 Craseonycteris thonglongyai | reverse complement strand
CTATGGAGACTGCTCTGGGCCCTCCCCCTTCTCTCTGTCTCTCTCTGTCTCTGTCTTTCTCTATCTCTGTCAAAAACAATACAATAAATCTGTTTTTAAAAAGTGAATTTCAATGGGATAGCTGGTGAAGGTCACATAAGGAGGGCACTGGCTACCCAGGAGAGTGGAGGGGACGTGCTATAGAGCAAGGCTTGCACTGGGTTGGAGAAAGACAAATGTACTTACTATGCTTTCCTGAATAAAACTTAAATTTAGCTGATATAGGAAATTTAGTTTATAACTAGTCTTTAGCCAAAGCTTGATCTTCAGCACTGACTTGTAAGGAAAGATCTGATCTGTAAGGTGTGATAATACCACAGTGTGATATCAGGGACACCGAAAAAAAGAAGTGATTGCAGATATATTCATAAACCCACCAGGTAAGGTCAGAAATTCTACAGTCAGTGTGTTCCCTTTGTTGTAGATTAGTGCTAAAAGGCAAATGTCTCTGGGAAGGTTATCATTTTTAAAGAATGATCTTTTATGTACATTCACATGTGTTAAAAAAAAGATAGGGAAAATATCCTTCCTGCTAATGGGGGGATAGAAAAAGCTGTAACTGAGTGCCTGGAAGGGAAACAAAAATAATAAGAAGCAAAAGCAAGCAAACAAACAAAACAAAACAAAACAAAAAGCAAACTGAAAAAGGTGCAGACAGAAGAGGCTGGGACCATTAATGCTAACAGTGTAATAGCAGCAGTAATAGTAATAATAAAATGTAATTCATGACACCATTTCTACATGTCAGGCACTCTTTTGAGTACTGTACATATATTAACTCATTTGGAGAACAAACTTGCCAAGATCATCACATAAATATCTGCTCTTAAAGTACTCATTAATCATCAGTTCTTTACTGAGTGCCCATTATATGCCAGGCACTTTTGGAAATGTTGGAGTTATAGAGGTTAGCAGAACAGCCAAGGATGCTACTTTTACAGAATTTACAATTTACCCAGAAAATACCCACAGGCTGATGCCCCCAGCTTTCTCATAGTTTCTTAATTAGCAAGGACTCACACATTTATTTATCTATCATCTATCTATCTATCTATCTATCTATATTTATTTATTTATTGGGGTGACACTGGTTGGTAAAAATTACATAGGTTTCAGCTGTACAATTCTACCTTACATCGTTCATGTATTGCATTATGTGCTCACCACCCAGAGTCAGTCTCTTTCTATCAAGGACTCACACTCCTTACGTTAGAGTGAATGTGCTTACTTTATCTGGTACTCCCATGTTCTTGAATATGTGTGCTTGCACATACATGTGTGTATATAGCTATGTGAGTGTGTGTGTGAGTTTGTTTTTGTGATAAGGCACTCTACAAAAACTAAAAGAGATTTGTCAGGAAGTTTATTTGTTTTTACAGCTCTACCAGTTTGTTGTGTGGTCTTTAGCATAGGATAAGCCCTTTGGGGGTGAAACTTCTCAATCGATCTTAAGTGTTTGCCATGTTGGTCCTGTAGACAAATGTCTCTAGAATCTGTAGTAGTGGTACATGCTCGGCTCAGTTCATCAAACACTTACTGAGGGCCTACTCTATACCAAGGGCTGAATGAAAAACTGTCTCCACAAAGATGGGTAATTTACAAGACTTGTGTTCCAAGAGCACATCTGTAACCAAACTGAAGTTTCATGTATCAGCTTATTCTGCACTTTCAAAATCTGTCATGTGCTTTTTTCAGGTCCTTCCACTTTCTAAAATACCAGTTGCATGTTAGCTTACTCCCATGCAGTTCAGGCTCACAACCTAATGCAGAGAGATTCCACGTTGCTCTCTATTGGCTGCATCACAAGGAGAGCATGCAGAAGTAGAGGTGCCAGAAGTCAAAAGCTGGGTTTTATTATAATTCTCAAGTGGCCAGGGATAGCTAGAGTCTTTGAAATGGACACAGGTTATTTATAGATAGAAAGCATTTCAACAGTAAAGTCTCAGGAATAAAAATCCAAGAGGGGAAATAAATCTGGAATGTATCCTGGGGAGACAAACAATATTTACTAGAGTATGTTTGCTTAAGACAGATTCCCGTTTTACTACTTATAGTTGGAATCTTTGTAAGAAATTTCAGGCTTGAAGAAAGGACTTGTGGAGTAAGTCTGATTTGTGAAATGCTACATCCTGGCATCTGCAAGCTGGTTCAGGGGGCTGGGTGACTACTCCTGGGCAAAATATTCTTATATTTGCCTAAGACATGGTCTCTTTCCTCCTGCAATTTTTCCAGAAGCGTTTCCTTTAGCAAACATTTCCTTAAGCACCAAATTATGTATTTGAAACTATGCTGAGCAATGGGGATACAATGATGAGCAAGGTATGCTTAGGCCTGTTGGGGGGGAAAGCACAAGGCAAATTACCAAGTAATTCACTAATTTTACCTGCAATACATATGAAGGAGGAGTACCCAGCAGTACATATTTTGGCCATGATGGAAGTAGTACGATGATGGAAGCTTTCCTGATTGTGTCCTGAGTTCCAGAACTGGGTCTATTGACTGTGAGCAGGAGTTGGTCACACTGAGCTTGGACAAGTAGGACTCCATCCCCTACTGACCCCCTGGCCCTGTGTTTTGCTCCATCTCCATCTTTCTCAGCCACTCCCATCCTTCTCCTCTTAGTCCTGCATAGACTATGACCTCCTTTAAGTCAGAGATCATGGTCTTAGCTCTGAGTAACAATGCTCTGCCCAGTGACAGGTATATAGAAGGTGTCAAATAAATATTAGCTCCGTTGAGCTGCGGACTTCTTGCTGTTTCTCTACTTCTAAATATGGGCTTCTGCTGGACAGAGAGGCTGTGGGTCCTGCCTGTGTGTTATTCTTCAGGGAGGCCCTTTATTGAACATCCCTTCCTACGGGGTCTGGTTCTAAACAGATGTGAAAGGTGAATGATGGCTGGTTGAGTGAGGGAGAAGAAGGTTCTGCTCAAAGCACTCCCCGTCCTCTGTAAGATGATTCCAGTTTTATGCAGATCCTTTCTCCCAGCTCTCAAAGGATGTGAAATATTTGAATGTCAACTTTATTCCTGAAGAGTTTCAGAATCAAACTGATGGTTATGTCTCAGCCAGCCTCTTCTAGATTCTCTCTGAGGGGCCTCCAGTATGTCCAGATGGAAGGCTGCAGTGTTTCATGGAAAACACAATGTAATACTATCTTAACTCTATATTCTCCCTGGCCATCCCCCAGAAAAATGGTCTTTTTTTTTGCATCGTTTAAGTTACTCCTATTTATCTCAAAACATGACTGCTACCCTAGAATCCAGCTTTCTCACTATCGCTACTTGCTGTCCCTCCATGCTCACCTGTCCTACTGCATCTCCTCCTACACATATTATGCATTTCTCCCTCCTCTCGATCTCTGTTATAGATCACTCAGAACAAACATCGGGTCACCTGGTCTTTAGCTCCTGCTGTCCGAAATACATCTTTCCCAAACGTCCTCCATTCTCTTGTCCTTGGACATTCTCTGCTCCCACGTGGCTCTGAGCCATGCTGCCCTCGTCAGGCCTCTGTGACATGAAATGCCATCTCCTTGGATACGTCTCCAGGCTCTTCCTGCTCCCTTCTCCATCTCAGCCTTGTCAACATCTACTCATCATTTAAGGTCCAGCTCAACCACCTTCACTTCTGAGATGTTCTCATCTGCCTTCTCCCCCTGCCCAGTTAATTGCTTCCTTTCCTGGGACACCATAGTTTCTGCATAGATTTATTTTGGGATTTATCCCATGACACTGGATTTTTTTACTGTCTATTCTTTTGTTTGTTGCCTGTGTCTTACTCAGGTTTTGATTCCCAGAGCCTTATCCTTTACTTCTTATTAACTAAGTGACCCTGAACATGTTATACAAACCTTGTCAACTTCATTTTCAGATTAAAGGGGCTAGTGCAATGCACTTTACAGATTGTTATCAGGGGTAAATGCAATAAAGCATATAGCACAGTACCTGACACACTAGAACTAATACCTGGCATTATTTGTTAATATTTTCTGTTAGCATAGTATCAGTACAGATAGGAACTGTCTTCTGGAGATGTCTGGGACTGGGTCTGCCATTAGGAAAAGGGTTTCTTCTGTGCTCTGGGCTTCAAGGAATAGACTGAAATGAGAGAGTGCATGTCCACTGTTACCATCAGATTCTGAAGGGAGATTTCCACTAAGAGCCCAGTGGCCATCCTGGAGAGAAGACAGACACGGGCCCTGACTGGGCACTAGCCTGTGGTTGCTGGGGAGAGAGGAGTGCATGGAACATTGAGTAAGCAGCTATTTCATTTGTGCCCCCATAGGACTCTCAAACCAAGATAGATACAAGTTGGACATAATCCTAAAAAAAATCTTACATGGACATATTTTATAAATTTGAGTTAACTTATTGAATAGTTGCTATGAATCTAGTACAAAAGAAGTTCAAGATATTGTTTGGGTTTTGGTCATTCAACCTTCCCTTCTCCCCCCAAGTCGGAGCGAAAGCTACTTTATTTTAGCACCAATGTGTACTTCAAGACACACATGGTCCAGTTCAGGATGATGCAGACTCAGTCCTGTCTGAGTTGAGTGGAAACTGAGGTCACCGTGCACTGAGACCTGGGGGAAAACAAATTGATTTAAGGAACTAAACTGGGAACCACTCTTCCATTTCCTTCTGAATGGAGTCCACAGTGGTGCTGGAAAACCATCTGGACAAATGCAGCCTCAGGAGAAATAGCATGCTGTAATGCATTTGATTAAAAAGAGGAAGGAAAAACCCATGATGTGTGTTGGCCTCATGCTAGGACTGGGGAGCAGGCAGCCTGCAAGTCATGGTCCATGGAAATTTCGCCTGGATTACTTTAAAAGCACTTTTGCAGAGCCGGGCAAATGAAAGGCATGTGTTTATTCATCAAGGAGACCTTCTTTGGGGAATATTTTATTTGCAGTTCTATAAAGAGGCAAAACCTCCACATTTTTTAATTTTCCCTTCAAGAATTTCTAAGCACTAGAAACGCAGTGACTGGAAGAATGAGTTTTGATGTCTCAGAAATCCTGATACAGTTGGGGACGTCTCCAGGCTCTTTGAACTTTTTGGCTGTGCCATATTGGATTCTGTGTCTGTGGCAGCATGTGTACTAGCAGAACGTTCGCTTCTCAGGCTATTCCAGTGTATGCATCAAGGGTGCAGCCAGGCCCCAGAGGAGCGAAGGAAACACTGAGACCTACTCAGTCTTGAATGTAGGATATTTGACTATCTCCAAATTCCTTCAGGGTTCCATGGGAGTTCTAGAGACATGCTGGGGTCATTCATTTCATGTGGGGGAAATCTACCTATCAAAAATGCCTTTGAGAGGTTTACATGGTCAGATTCTAAGCCTCTCAGTCAAGTGGTAGCTCAGTACAAAGAGTTTCATCCTAACATCACAGTACTAGTGGAATGAGACCTCCTACTTAATTGTTTGGAACTTTAGAGAATTAGAACTCCAGCTCAAGAAGCTAACAGTGCTTTGTCCCTTTTGTTTGGACCATGGGAAGCTGGATTCAACCACAGTCAACTTTAGTCTTTGTGATTTTCTGTACAAGCATGAGGACCAGTCACAAGTGTCAGGGCACTTAGTGAGTGTTTTTAAATATGTCAAGTCTAGAAAATTATGGAAAAGACTTTTATTTCGTGTCCGACTTAATTTTGTATGCCATTGAACATGAGTGAAGCTACTTTTGAGGTGATAAGATCTAAGAGAGAGATATGTGCATAAGTAATGTATTTCTGCTTAACAAATAACCCCAGAGTCTAGCAGATTAAAACAATTAGTGAGATGCTGAGATAGCTCAACAGTTGGCATTTGCCTCACAATTGTGAAGTCTGGAGTTCGATTCCTGGCCCATGCAACCCCATATGCTAAATGACATTGGGCAAATGACACAATCTCTCTGAGCCTCATTTGACTTAAAACACTTACCTCGTGAGATATTGTCAAGTTTAAAGATGACAATTTTTTCCTGGAACAAAGTATATTAGTTTGCCCAGTCTTCTGGAGAAACACCAATGAGATGATATTTAGTTGTTCTTGTTGCTAAGAAAAAACAAACAAACAAACAAACAAACAAAACCAAAAAACAAAACATCATATTTAAAATGAAAACCGTAGCTATCATTAATGTCATAAATACTAAAATTGTTAGGGCACACCCTTAACTAAATAGTAGATTCATACTTTAGCAGTTCTTTTTTTTTTAACTGAACTGCGGGCCTCACCGCACTCGGGAAGCACACCCCAGTTCAGCCTGGGCTGGAGCCAGGATTCGATCCTTGGTCCTTGGGGCTTCAAAGCGAGCGCTTAACCCGCTGAGCCATCCCGGCTTTCCCTCTCATACTTTAAAATCTACTCATCTGGATAAAAGAGTTCATTTCTCCTCCCTTGGAGGGACAATTTCTTGCATGACTCACGACAATGGTTGGTTGTTCTGTGCCAGCCAGTCCCTTCGGTGTGTTTATGAGATAACATTTATCATGCCCTCTTAGAATGGTATAGAACTGATCATAAAATATAAACACACACATACACACCCATCTGTCATTTAGTGCATTATTTAGTACATTGTCATCATCTGAAAAGAATTATCCTGTGGATGGTGATGCAAAATGGAAAATGTCAGACTGAGGCATTTGGTAGCAGATGGTTTTTACTATTTCAAAATGATGCTGTGCGTGGAAGTCAAGGGGGCTTTGCTATGATAATAAGGCCAAACAGTTACCTTGTGTGATGTAGCTGCCCAATGGAGCAATCAGATCTCAGACATCAAGTTCAGAACACTACCAGGGTGGCCCAATCAGCGCTCATTTTTTTTTTTTAAACTAGGTCCCTTGCCTCCCAAGAACTTTTAATTAAACTGGAATTGAGCAGTTCTTGGCAAGGTTACTCCAGCAAAAGCCTGTATAAGTGGAGTAATTTCAAGGTTCCTGGAATTTAAGGTAAGTTGGCAAAGCCACCATTAATTTGAAGAGCAAGAGAAAGTGCTGTTGTAACAGTGATACACATGTGGAAGGAACAAAGAACAAAGACCATTCTCTTGCCCTGGGAAGACACCACTTCCCTCTTTCTACCTCTTCGTAGGCAGGGTGGGTGAGGAAGGTTCCAGTTTTCCCTGGAATGAATTGTCAAAACTTTCCCCTCCAGGCTTGAAACAAGTTCTCCTCTGAGCAGCTCAGCACATTGTCAAACCAGTCTTTACTTGAAAGACATGGCATCAACATGAAAGATGTCCTGTAAGTCCCCTCACCCCGCCCCCACGTTCTGAAAAGGTTTTGAAAGATGTTACATCCTGCTTCTCAGGCCTGGAGAATGAAGTCTGAGGAGAGCAGGCCATCCCGCTGGGGAAGCTGCCAGGGGGCCAGAGACCCCACTGGAGAAGGTCCTCAGCGAGTTTCTGCAGAGCAAATGAAGGAGAAAAACGATTGACAAGGGGGGGCGGTGAGTGGGGTGGGCTGGGAAAGACAAAGCAAGCTCCGGGAAACGCCGGTTTTATGGAGCTTGCAAACCTGAACTCAAATATTAAAAATGCTTTCATCAGTCTCTTTAATCCACAGAAATTCTTTTTGGCTTAGATGGGAGGAAAAAATCAGTCCCTTAAGGGGAAAGCAAGAGAAGGAGGTAATAAGGATGTGAGTCAGACGCAGGGAATTGCTGGCAAATGCATTTGTTTTAGGAGGCTGAGCAGGACTGTTTGCAGCTGATAATCTTGCACAGCACTGATAATGCCAGCCTGCTCTTTACTGACTTCTGCCTTTAGTTATGAAAAAGGCTTGACTCTGTTTAGCGGGGAAAGGTGAGAAAAAAAGAACCATTTCTTCCTTGTTCACTTCTTCTCTGGGGAATTAGCAGCACTTGGGCTCCAAAGCTGTGTTTTTCTTTGGGTTTTGACTTTTAATAGGGGTTGCAGAAAGTGGTTATAGACATTTGAGGGGAAATAAAGCTTGTGGTTTATTAACAGGGCTGGTTTTAATCAGCAGTGATTTGACTAGGGTAACATTAGAGCTACAACACTGATAACTGATACTTTGATTTTCTATGCTTTTAACCCCAAACTGAAGGCCTGTGGATTCACTGACAGATATGCATTTGTTTCCCTGGCGTGGCCGTGGGGAGTGAGTGTTTTGAGAGGTCAGCATTGGGAGGACGACAGGAGAGGCTGGGGAGGGGCAGCCACCTCGGTGAGTCTGCTTAGCTGGAATTCCAGATGTTAAGAAGCAAGCCTTGGAGACCAGGCTTTCTGAGTGGAAGTGAGAAGCAGTGGATGGCAGGTTCTAGCTCCCTTCTGGCCACTCTACTCAGGACCCTGATGGTCAGGTATTTATGAGCATCTCTTTGCAGACGTGAGGTCATATCTCAGGTGGTGACGCCTTACATTTTCCAGATGTTTTAAGTAATGTTGTTTCTTCCCTCCATTAGGAAAATTGAAAATCTCTAGGCTATTTCCCAGGCAGAAAGCTGATCTGCTGTCCCACCCAGGAAAAAAAGTCTTCTGGATCTCTCCCACCCAGTGCATTAGCTAGCGTGACCTCCACAAAAGTCACTGTGAATATTCCAACAAAACATTCTCTGCAAAAGTGAGGTATTTTGTTTTTCTGAATTTTTTTTTTTAAGGGAAAACAGGCCTAGCATTTACCTTTCTCTAACTGATGGCTTAGAGGACAAGTGAGATGATGTATAGAGCTCCCAGAGAGACCTAGGAGTGAGGGCGGTGAGTGATTGGTCACACCTCCTGTCAATCCTCCTGACATTTCTGTGATGTTCTGTGTCCCTGTGTTTACATGCGTATGAGTACAAGCTACTCTTCCCAGCATAGAGTGTTTTGGGTGGTTTTGTTGTTGTTGTTCTCATGCTAGAGAGGCACTGGCCAATTCCTAGTCTCTCCTTTGGTATTCCTGGTGAAAGATGGCACATAACTGGGAATGGCTGCCCAAGGTGATGGTGGCACCCAGCATGTGGCCAGGGAAGACTCTGAGAGACTGCTCTGTGCTGTGTCAGACTTAGCTCAGCTCCACCCAGCCAGCACCCCTTTCTTCCTCCTGCTTCTCCCTCTGGCCACATTGCACTCCTGTCTCTCATCAGTGGACACCTCCTTGGGGAGGCCCAGTCCACAGCATCAGCCCTTTCTTAGGACCTGCCCTTGACTCAAAGGAGTGAACCTGTGGAAACCATGTCTTACCACCCTTGCCCACGGATTCTGGAGGAATGGATTCCCTCTTTCTCTCTGGAATATGAAATCATAATGGGAAATAGCAGAGACAAGGCTTTGTTAGAGCTGAGTAATTAATGACAGTGTTCTAGAGCACTAGTCTCCAAGAATTTTTTTATTATTATGCATGGGTTAAAAAAATAGGCCAGGTGTTCCAATATATTTACATTTATGTGTAGAGGTCATATGCATGTACTATTACTTACAATATCTCAAGGCAGACTAACTATATACTTGGAATTTAAAAAAAATAAAAAGTCAATATGGCCCTACTGACACCAAGCACACCTTTGTTTCTAATACCATTCTCCAGCAGAACAAAGCAGGGCTCTGTAGATAGATGGTTGAACCTAGGACTGGGGAAGAAACTGTACAATATGATTAGCCTGGAAAGTCTGGTAGGGCCAGAAAGTAAGGATGTGCTCAAATGAAACAACATATTATAATAATAAGAGCATGTCAAAGGGATACATGAGCCACCAGAAAGCCCTCTTTGTGGTGAGGGTTATCCTGGGCCTTGTAGGATATTCAGTAGCATTTCTGGCCTCTGCCTACTAGAGGCCTGTCACATCCTTCCAGTGGTGACAACCAAAAATATCTCCAAATGTTACCAAATATCTCCATGGGTACGGGGGGCAAAATAGCCCCCAGTTGAGAACCATTGGTTTAAAGAAACATTTGATTGAGTGGGAGGGCTGGTGTCAGATAAAAAATTTAAGAACCTTCTCATGAATAAAAAGTGGCCACCCTAATTTTGCCAGCTGCATGTACGTGTGTATATGGTTGTTTATTTATTATTTATCATTGTTAGTTGAATCACAGGAAACAATGGGCTGATTATTTACAATGCTATTGTACTGAGCTGGTGCTGAGTATGAGCGGACCGTGTCATAACAGTAAAAGAGAACAAACAACAGACGAACTCAGAGAAAACAAGGAGCAGAAGCCATAAGCATCTGAGGGTCTGAGCAGTGATGGCTCCACGTGCTGGTTGGAGGAACTCTTCTATTGCCTTCTATTAAACTCAGTTAAACAGGTATGTACTGAGCATTTTCGGGGCCAGGCACATACTGTATGCTGGGCCTTTATGTAACCTTCCTTCACATGTCACTTGCTTCTCCCAAACTCATTCCTTCCCTTGAGGCTCTCATGATGTTGACTAGAAGCCTGGGACCTCCTTCTTGGCTCCAAGTGGAGCTGACTCCTTAGAGATGAACCACATTGACGGGCCTTTTCCCCTCCGCATGGCCTCTCATCCTCCAGGAAGATAGACAAGCTTCCTTCCGTGGCAGCCTCAAGGTAGCATTTCAACCTGGCAAGAACAGAAGCTACAAGGCCTCTTTAGGCCAAGGCTCCAGAATTCATGTCAATTCCACAACATTCTATTGATCAAAGCAAGTCTCAAGCCCAGCTCAGAATGAAAAGATGAGGAAATGGACTCCAGCTCTTGATGTGAGGAGCTGCAAAAACTTTGCAGTACTGTGAGCTCTACCACAGACAGCTGTGTGGCATCTCCATGATTCTGACCCCAATAACTGAAATTACCATCCAGTGCTTTGCAGAAGTCCTCTTCTTATTTTGCTCTCAAAAGGACAGAGAAGGGGGTACCAATGGTATGATCTCCTTGAAGACTTCTCTCTGCCCAGAGAGAGCAGAATTTGACCTGTCTCATTTGTGAGGAAGAACCCTTCTTTGGCTGACCATTGTGTATTTCAGGAAAACTGATCACTTACCTCTAAGTGATGGCGGGATGTTGCCCACATTGCCAAACTGTTTCTTGCAGGTGGTGGTAACTTCCTAAAGATTAAATCTCTAAGCTTAAGAACATGAAGTAACTAGAAGAGTATGACCATAAAACTTTATTTCTAAAATGCTGAGCTTGACTGAGAGGCATTCAGAGGTGGAAGAGAGATGAGTCTATCATTCATAGAAAGTTGAACAGTTTTCCCCAAATATAGTCTTTTCTCTTCCCTCAACAGTTTGTAAATGAGTCAGATGTGGTGAATTCCTTGATGATACCCCTCCACTGAAATACTTGGGAACATTTCATATAATATCCCTTTGAGCATCAGGGAAGGGGAAATGTGTCGAATTCACCCAGCATCTCATTCAGTGTGACAACCAGGCTCAAAGGAATAAATTAATATTGCACAGCTGAGGCATTTCTTTGAGTTTAAGAAATTGTTTAATGTGTCACAGCTAGTAAAAATTGGAACTGAATTTTATGCTTAGTTCCAGGTTTATCTGAAGTTAGACTCACCACCACCGCCCTATCTCCCGGGAAGAGGTACACAAAAGACCTGCCAGATAGAGCATGCCTTGGATAAAAGAAAAGAAACCAAGGGCTTAGAAGAAAAGAGTCCCAGAGAAT